>JBBIGA010109580.1:0-10680 GCA_037576975.1 Alestes dentex | reverse complement strand
GGAATCATCTGCTCCTGGTTCTTCACTGGTTCAGGACTTCAGTTAGATGCTCTTTGTTCTGCTTGAATGATTCCTACATCGGTCACTGTGTGTCTTAACAAACTCCTCTGAATCTGGTCAGGTTCAGGGACCGGACTGAAAATGAGAATCTTTGAAAGTCCTTCAGGAAGCCTGGAGAACGGTTTCTCAAGACCACATCAAAAACACAAGAAAGTCTGGCTCTTTGGAAGGAAAATATGAAGAAATGAGGTGGGCTCATGACTTTTTGCATACCACTGTATGTTTTGTAAAATGTCAAATTAAGCAGACTATCTCAATAGATCACTATTTTAAAGAGATGGCTAGACTTAAACATCTAGGAAATTAGATGTTAGAGACTAGGAAATTAAATATCCAAAATCAAATAGTATCAATAATGCATGTTGAATAGTATTGATAATGTGTGCCTAGTTAATTTTCAATACTGGTATTAGCAGTGAATATCTACTGAAATTTGAACAGCACTACACTACCAGTATGTTACACTTAATGTGTGTCTCTGAAGGGAAAGGGAGATAAAGTCTAGCCATCCACTCACAGCAACACAAACTAGTGGGGTAGTTAGTACTGTTAGTTAACTAACTGTGTACAATTATAGATGTTTGTAAAAGGCAGTGTATGTTTATTTTATATATAAATTAATTCTAGATATTGGTTCAAAAAGTCTTTTACTCTTTAAAATGTCTTTTAGTCTTTTATTCTTTAAAGTGATTGATCATTGGAAAAACCATAATGAAACAGTAATACATTAAAACTAACTCTTTTTTTATTGATATCTTGCTGTCTGGTTCCCATCAGATTGTGTGTATTCGTGTAATTATGTGTATTTGTTACATTTCATCACAAACACTTGATTTCATTTAATCCTTTCCAGCAAAATGTCTGAAACATTTTTTGGTGCATTCAAACATTATATCTCTTTAAAATGTAAAAACGTTGCAGGAATTACTTTCATTATAAATTAATCAAAAGATTTGGTGAACAGAGACAGTTGATACTTCCTTTCAGTTTTTTTTTTGCCATGTTGTATCTGAAAATATGAATATTTCAGCTACTATTGGACTTTCCTACATAGTACAGAAATCATTGTTTAAAATATACATTTTCTTAATCTATTCAATATAACTGTTTTATTCTTTTATATTATAAATGCTTACTGCCCACTTAAACAGCTTTTTAAAATTTCCACATGGTCCTAAAAGTAATTTTTTCAAATGAAAATCTTCCTTCTGCATATTCTAGTTAAGTAAAAAAAAATATATATGCAAATATATTTCAGAAAAATATTTCTTCTACAGTTTATTTTTTTTAGTGATTTTTAGTTTTACAAAATATATACTAAACTAACTAAATATTCAAAATGCAGTAAATATTTCTTATTTAAATGTCTTCATTATATTAGATCATGTCATTTAAAAGCTGGGACAAACTTTTAAACATTACTTTTATTCAATCATTTTACAAATCTTCTCCAGCTACAAAAGTATCTCATGAAGCTGCTTGAAAAACAGAGTGTGTGAAGGTGCCTTAAGAAAAAGAAGTAGGAGTTTCTAAAATAAGAGTTTTTTTATATTTTGCCATGTTTATACTTATAAATGTATGAAATGCATAATTCGACATGTGTCATTTCACAGTTTTAGTAGCTTCATTAATATCCTAAAAGGAATAAATGAGTAGAAATATGCATACATAAAAAAATTTCCAATAATTAGATATGCATATGGAGGTGTCTTTAGAAAAAGAGGAGCGGGAGGTTCTAAAATAATGTAAGATTTTGTTATGTTTTGCCATTTTTATTCTGAATACACAATTCTGCTTGTGCTATTTCAGTTTGAATAACTTTATTAATGTTCTACGAGGTATAAACTAGTAGAATAAAATAGAATAAAAATATATTATTATTATTATATATGCATATTGAGGGGTCTTAAGAAAAAGAATACGGGCTTTCAACAATAACTTTTTTATTTATACCATTTTTATACTGAATGCATAATTCTGCTCGTGTTATTTCAATTTTTAATAACTTCATTAATATCCTACAAGGTAGAAGATAGTAGAAATATTCATAAATAAACATTCTCCTGTAATTAGGTGTGTCTGAGCTCCTGACTGATGGCCTGGATGTGTGTTTATGACAGTGTGAAGTGAGCGGAGGAGCTATTATTCCCCCCCATTTGCCCAGAATGAGAGGAAATAAGGAGAATTTCCCCTCTTTCCTCTCAGGTTTTGTCCGAGCCGTCGGTGCCAGCCAGTGGGTTTGAATAGGTTCTGTGTTGTCGTCTTGGTGAGCGCTGTTCCACACCAGCGAGTGGTTGCACTGCCTGACGGGTGACGGAGCCTCCAGCAGCCCGGGCCCGGCTCTGCTCTAATCCCTCCACAGATGGAAAGGACAGATACCTGTCTTTCATTCTTTTGTCCTTCTTCTCTGGCCTGCTCTCTGCCATTCTCTCCCCTGTTTGTTTTTAAAGAAGCTCGGCACAATAGAGCAGTGCTGCGGGCTCTAACGATATTGTTAGAGGGTCTTTTTCTGTCTTTCTCTTTTTTTGTCTTCTCTTATTTCTCTCATTCATTTATTTATAGTCTCGAGCTCTCTTTTCTGGAGGGTTTCTCCTTTTTCTTCTGAGCCAAGGGGTATTAGGGTATTGTTCAGGGTGTTTGCAAAAGTTTGCACATCCCTGTTTTGTTGAAAGAAGTGAAAATGTAATGAAAAAACTCTCTTTATGGAGAATCAACTTAAATGTCGTGTTTTCTGCCAATTTTAGTGCACTGTGTAAACATTTTCAAACAAGTGGTTCCCGTAAGTGGTTCTTAAGTAAGGGCAGTGGTTATAGAGTCATATGCAACGTTTTGTTAGGTGAAAAGAAAATCTGGAAGTAATTTTTTACATTTTTTAATTTATGATGTTTAACAAATTGGACAAACATCAAAGAGAAAATAGAAAAATGAGCAATAATGTTTGTACAGGTCATAAAGGTGATTATTCCTTTTTTTCAGCAAATTAACACTAATTGTGCATTAAAACGTCTGTATGGTTGTGCACTTCTTTACACTTGAAAAGTAAGGAAAAAAAAACACCAAAACACCCAGACTTTACAATAAGAAACTTCATGTGTTAATTATGTATAAATGTATGACATATTACTTATTACTTTCCAGTCTTTTCACATTAAACCACAATGACCTACTATTAATTTCTGTATACATTTTGAAAAATGTACTTCAGTTTACTCGTATAAAACTTAAAAAACAACCACAGCTGGATTAAAGCACATTTCTATCCATCCTCCCCCTCCCCCTCTCCATCAGTTCTCTTCTTCACCTCGCGTTCCTCTTACTGTTCAAGAGTGTTAAGGGCCACATGCTGCCATGCGTCCTCTGGAGCCGAGACGGTGTTAAAATATTAACCGGTCGAGCCTCATTAGCTCTTACTGCCGCCTGAGCTGCTAATAAAGGCCTTCTGGCCACACGGGCACTGCGGTAACAACCGGACGTCCAGCTCCCCTGCTGCTGCAGCCTTTACCCAGCGAGGGGTCTCTTTCTGCATTGGACAGAGGCACCAGCCCCCGCAACCCTCCTCCTCCTATGGAGCGGAGATGGATGTGGGATATGGAGAGATGTTAAGAAGAACTGATGAATCTTCTAGATAGAAAGAAGAGGATGGACCATAATTGTGGACACCTGGAAGTGGCCGGTCTGGTCAGTTGGCACTAAGTTAGCATATTAAACAGACAACTGCATCTTTATAAGGAATGCCAGATAAAAGAACCACCTTGAGAATAATGCCCACATTGGATGGCCTTATTTGGCTGTCGGCATTCGCCAACACCTTTCTGGTGTTTAAACCATCTTTGACCACAAGTTTCAATATGTGTCCATACGCCTGATGTCCACTTGTTACATTTGTGTGCTTTATTTGCCAGAATTCATTTTAAAAGACCATCTTCCAACCTCATCTCTCATAATGAAATGGTTTTTGGTCCTGTAAAGATTGACATATGTGAACTATGTTCTGTTTGGCTACTCTGTGTCCTTTATTGTGCCTCATTCACAGGACCCCTTATAACTTCAATGTGAAGGAGTGAGGCTAAACTTCCTCTAATCTCAGCCAGAGTTGGAACCTTACCAATATCGTAAACGGCCTTGGAGGAGAAGTAGTACCAAAATTCACCTGCACTGATAAACACAGTCGCCCCCAGTCGCCATTCCGTCAACGAACACTGTCATCTCATGGCAAGCCCTCCCCCAGTAGACAAAAACGACGAGTAGTCCCATCGCCAGAACCATTGTGGCAAATTTCCTCTCCTGGACAAGAGCCAAGACGTAGAGCCCTATTCTTTACTGACAAACAAATTTACGGTATGTTCACTTTAACGTCAGATTTTTTGCATTCATCACCACTAACCTCAAAAACACCACCTAATAGAATTATAATTGTAATGTGGATCACCAGACAAGAATTTGACTCTTCATCGTATATTTGTCGTTTATAGTTGTTCACTCAACAACTTTCCAGTTTAAAAAGAATAAAAATCTGCAGTTTCTGAAATAAATGAATTAATTGGTTAAAACCTGTGTTGTGTAAAATCTTTTGAGTGTACTCAGTTTTACAGTAAACACTATGAAGCTGGTGTTTAAGGAGCACAGTTCTGTAGAACAAGAAACTTTTAAAGCTCTTCGGAAATTAAAAATATCTCTCGTTTGAGAATCCCAGCCTCTCGTAAACAACGTGTTTATTTCTGTGTTCGTCGGATTCACAAATGCAAACACGGCGCAGGACGTGAAGACGGTCAGTGGCATCACCGGCTCCACAGTGCCTGGGAACAAGAGAGTGTGTGTGTGTGTGTGTGTGTGTGTGTGTGTGTGTGTGTGTGTGTGTGTGTTTGTCCCAGTCTGCAGAGTTATAGACACAGATCCTTCACTGTTAAAGTTAAAGGACAGTCTAGAATTTGACTCTGCATCACCACACAAATAATTAATGGGAGTCAGACATGCACTGTTACAGATTCTTTCATCTTATCAAGGAATCTTGTTTTATCTGACATGTTTTATTGAGAGACTCAGCAACTTTCCAGTGATTAACAATAATGACTATTTGCAATAATATGGTTCTATATAGCTATGTAGCTCTAGCTATAACGGATCTGTAGCTACTTAAAGAAGCTCTTGTTTTCTGCTTTGTTTCTGTTCCCACTGAAACACAGTTTGATTCCGGTTTCCGTTTTCATCCCATGTGTGAGATAATGAAGCTGCTGAAGCTTTGTGAATAGTTAACGCCGCAGCGTTCCGGGGTCTGTGTGTGAATCAGGCTAATGATCTCTGGCTCTTAACGTGTCTCCACTCCTCTCCAAGAACCATTGATAGGGGATTAACTTCTAGGTGTCAATCAATCCGGTTGCCCTTCCGCCCCCCTCCTTTCACTCGATCCCGGGTTACAAGGGCATTTAATTGACAGCGGGCTGTGGGATATTCATGTCTGTGTTTTCATTCCCCTCCTTCCTCTCTTTCATCGCTCTCTTTGTGATCTGTTTGCACCGCTTCAAGTCATAGGTTGGACGGGTCATTGGGGGGATGAAAGGAGAAAAGAGGGGGCAGAACAGAAAGAGTGCTGATTTTGAGAGGGGTCACATATTGGAGTGATGAAGATGGTTGTGGTGGCGTTATGCTAATATTATGTCCTACATGTACTGGTATGCAATAATGTGTCCCACTTTGTGTGTGTGTTTGTGTGTCCCATATATTTGTGTGTGTGTTTGTGTGTGTAGCTATATATCACCATATTACATACACACAACCACGAACATCCACCACATATTTAGAGATTAGTGCAGATACTGGTGGTTAGAGATGTGCAGCAGCAAAAAGCCAGATGGCTAATCAGCACTGATCAATAAATCAATCGGCTCAGTTTGTTTACCTTCGTTCTCTCCCACCTGCATACAAACCAGCCTCCCTCCTTTCTCTCTCTCCCTCTCTCTATCTTTCTCTCCCTCTCTCTCTCTCAACATTGCTTCTCTAATCCGGCTAATCTGACTGGTTCATCATTATTAGTATGTTTGTGTGTCATCTGATGAACGTTCCGCACTTAAAGAAAATATGAGGGTCACTGCTGAATGCATCACTATAAAGAGTGAAGAAAAAAGAGATGAGAAAAAATAATGTTACAGGAATATTCCAGGATTTTTCAACCCTAAGTCTGTCTGCTGTATCTGAATCATAGCTCTAATTTCCTCAGTCAGTAATTTACACACATTTTTCTGTCCTCAGGAAAGAAGAGTAAAAGTCAATGGGCCACCGCTTTGGAATCAATGGGGTTTTTTCTGCAAACAGGGAAATACATGCCGGACAATTTCGAGCTACACATGCTGGTCTATTCTTTTAATGTCAGGCTTATTGGATGCATTATTTAGGATAGTGAGGGACCAGGGATGGAAAACTACTCCATTATTGATATTGAAAACGACAGGCCAATCTCTTTGGGTGACCTAAAACTGCTTTCCATAAGGCTGGCATGTGAACTGTATATGGACAAAATTAGTTTTATTGTACCTGAAAGTATAACTGAAAAAAAAAAAAATAGATTTGTCCCAACTTCCTCCCATTTTTAGTCATGTCACATTCTACCCTCTAGCTAGGACCCCCCCATCCCCCCACTCCCCAGTCAGATGAGACCGCCAGCATTAGGAGTGATTGTACTCCTGGTGGTAGGGCCAATGCTTAAGCATTACACCACTTTTTAAGGCCAAAACTTGAGAATTTGGCTCAAAATGAAATATTTCTTCACTGTAGCCAATAGAAGTTAGGAGGAAGTAGCTCATACGGATTGGGCTCTTCACCCTGAACTGAATATGATGCATGATGAAGCCAGGAACTCTCCCTCGGCCATAAGAGTTAAAAAGAGTCTGAACATTTCAGCCCATTTCGCTTGTTTCCACCATCACCATTATTAGCCTGGTCGTGTTCACGTGAAGCGCTATAGTGTTTATTCACAGATGAACTTCTCAGGTTGAAAAAAAGGTGAATTCACTATTGAATTTACTGTTTTTGTGAGGTCTGTTTTGTGTGGAACTAAGAGGTTTAAGGCCGCTTATTAAACATACACTGCAGGCCAGAAGTTTCGTATTTTTATAAAAATAAACAAAACGCTGCTCTTTCAAAATTGGAAATACTTAAAGCAAATGTAACTGACTGGTTTTCAATATTTTATTGTCTGTAGTAACACATTTAGCTGCAAAAGGGTCAAACTATTGGTTTTAAAGAGACCCATTAGGTCTGTCTTTAGTGCACTGACGTTCACTTTGTGTTGGATCACGAAAAAAAGGAGTAACACTCAGTTCTCCATCCCACAATTCCTTATGGTTTACGTATCACTGGACAAAATGTAATTCTTCAACAGGATAATGATCCCAAGTGTTCTCCAAAACTGTGCCAAAATTATATCCAGTATAAGAAAAGCAGAAAGTTTACAGAATGATGTCTTGTCCTCCCCAGTCTCCAGATCTTTCTCTCATTGAGCTGCAGGGACCAGCTGGAGACACACAAGTTTTAAATGAGCTCCAGTAAATGAGACAGAACTGTTAACTGCCTGAAAATGTGACTGGAGGGTTTGGACACAAGTTATTTCCAAAAACTTCTGGAAAGGATGTGGTGAATCTATGCTGCTTTCAAAAATGGTAAGAGGGGATATATTGATGAAACTTGTACAGAAACTTACATGGATTAAACTGCACTTACAGTGTATGTTGTTACACACAATTCACTTCAATAACATTTAAGTATTGCTAACGTTTTCTTGCAATGAAATTTCGAAAAAGCTGATTTTTGATTATTTGGGTCCAAATTTCTATCCTGTACTGTGAGTAGCTCTGGGAAAAGGCAGTGGCACTCGTGTTTTTCTTTGCAAGGCTTCAGCATCAGACTTGCTTTACCTCCCTTTGAGCAAAGGTAAAGCCTGACTACGTTTCGAAGAGGAAATGATGGCAGTAGATTGAGTTAGTTGGCATTTTCCTATTGAAACAATGGACGCTGACGTGAATCCCTGTTCCCACGCAGACCCTTGAAACGGCCGAATGTGAGGAGAAGCAAGGAAACCAGATGTGTTTTTGATTCGGCCCAGGACAAATAAACCTAATCAGAAGAGAGAGAGAAGACAGGAACATACAAACAGGGCTGAAGTGGACGTGGTGTATACAGAGCAATAAATGGAGACGGACGCAAGTTTGGAAATGGTGTGTCTGTACACACACACACGCACACACAAACACACACACACACACACACACACAAACACACAAGGGGATGTGTGACTGACCCAGGTTCCCGAAGATCCCTAAAGGATCCTGTAAATATTGAAGGTCATAAAAGGTCCAGGTGTCCTGTTACTGCTGGCGGTGCGAAACTTGAAATGTCAGTTTGTATATTCAATTTACTGGGAGGAGTCCAGTCATACATATAGATCCTACAGCATTCTTATGGTCATCAGGTTCTCCACCTTTCACCTGTATTTAGATTTTTGTCAATTTCTGTCTTGCCCCTTGTTTTCTTGTCTATGTTGTTGTTTACAGTCACCATGTGCCACTGTTTACCTGATCCAGGCGAGTCTGTTGTTTTTGTCTGAGGCCCCACCTTAGCCCCGCCCCCTTGTTTTCCTCTTCACCTGTGTCTTCTTCCTGATTCCATCCCTGCCCAGGTGTTTCTCATTTGTTAGATAGTATAAATAGCTCCCCATTGTCAGTCTACTTTTGTTGGTCTTAAATGATTTTGCTTGGTATGTTTGCTCAGCTATTTTTCTCTGTGCTTTTGGATTCATATTATTGCTCAGTTTTTCTTGCTCTGTGATTTTTGCTTAGTTGTTTGCTCTGTTTTTGGCCTGCCTTGAGTTCATGTATATTTATTTTACTCTCGTTTTGCAAAAGCTTTGCTAGTCCATGTGTTAGTTCAGTGTCCTGTTAGTTTCTCATCTAGTCTCCTGTTTCTCATACCTTTTGTTAATAAAGTCTTGTTTGCGTTTACATCCTCCTTCATGCTTAACGTCTCATCGTGACACCGGTCAAAAACTGACTGCAGTCAAAGGTCCAGCAGATGCAGATGAAGTCATACAGCTGGCATTCCTGCCGTATTAGAGTGTGTATGTGACCATTTGTCATACGTGACCATACAACAGCACAAAGTGTGAACAATGTGAAACACTTTTTCTGCCTTTAACCCATTCACCAAGTAAAGCAGCGGGCAGCCAGGAAAACAGCACCTGTGGAGCAGAGCTTGGAGACAATACCTTGTTCTATGTATGTATGTATATATGTGTGTGTGTGTGTCATACTACTACTAATAATAATAATAATATTAATATCATAGTACTGCTACTACTTCTACTACTACTACTACTAATAATAAAAATAATAACACCATACTACAACTACTATTTGAGCTGCTACTGCTATTACTACTATTAATAATTATCACCTTCTAATGGCAACATTTGCATCATTAGAGTTCTCATCATTAGAATGGCACATTTAGAAAGAAGCATTTTCTGAACAACATATAGTGTGCAAAAGTTTTGTCACATCTGGCCGAGTGACAAATTTATCCTCTTTTTTTTTTGGCTCATTTTCTCCTTTGTGTTTTTGTTCAATTTTAACTTTAAGCAAATAGACAGAGCATGTAGTTTGACGGAGGGCTGATAGTTTTCATCTGCAGTCGAGTGAGTGCCATTGGAAACCCCCTGTAAATACAGTCATACGCTTGTGTATGTGTGTGTGTGTGTGTGTGTGTGTGTGCGCACAAAGAGCAAACCCAGAGAAACAATGGAGGCCAAACTGTCCCAAAAGGCCATCGAATCGCTTTAATATCACAGTAACATTAACAACAATCTGACATTACTTCACCACCACTTACACACAAACTACGGAAGCCCCAAAGGGTCATTCTCATTCATCGGATCATATTAGCTGCTTACTGTTACAGCCATATTACTGCACTAATGTCCCTCACTGAGGGTCCTAGAGACCAAGTTTTTAGAAAAGGTTAACATGACAGCAGTGGGCGAGAGACCTACATAGAGAAAGAGAGAGAGAAAGTGGTTGGTATGGCCCTCTGCGTATTAGAGCAAATAAAAAGTCAAGGCTGTACTAATGTTATGTAATGGGGGGGGTGGGTCTTAAATGCTCCCCATTGTAAAAACAATATTAATAAAAAATGTTACTGATATACTACGGATGCTACAGATACTATACACCACCTTTGAAATTTAGTCGCCGCCCCCGTCAACAGTTGTCATCATGACAAATGCCCCCCCCTCCCCCCGGTGTCGACTCCGCAGCTATAGCCTTGATTTAAATATATGTTCATCATGTGTAAGTAATCTATATTATAATGTAAGGTACACTTACAAAGAAATTTGCTGCCCGTTTTGTCAAACTTTTTTGCCCACACTAAGATAATCTACAACACATTCTAAAAATCTAAAAATACACTCAATATTCTTTGCTAACAAATAAATGTGTACATTTACTTTCACCATTTGAGGAACTTAATTAGCCAAAAAATGTTTTTTTTTTTTCAACACTACTTCTTCTTCTTTCTCTTTCGGCTTTACCCTTCAGGGGTCGCCACAGCGAATCATCTGTCTCCATTTAGTCC
>JBBIGA010109569.1:0-10681 GCA_037576975.1 Alestes dentex | reverse complement strand
ACAACACATATGGAGGCGTTTCTTATTTTTTACACAGCTCACACTGCAATAGCTCATAAAAGAATAGCAACCTGTGCCTTTTACACACGCACTGCCGCAAATTGTACAAAGAGTTAACAGAAAAAAGGGAAAGTGGTCTTCTATTTTTTTTCCATGGCTGTATAGCATATTTTATTTTTATAATAAATATAACGTAATATATTTCATAAATAACAAACTGTAAATATTTAAATAGTATATTAAAACAGTCACTGTTCGCGGGTCCACTACTCCTCCGCACTCTATGAATCAGCGCCATTTTCAGGTCTCGTTTGCATTAATTAGCCCGTTCAGGACGAATGGATCAATGCGTTAGCCCGAGGAGATCGTTACTCATAAACTAAGTGTTTTCTCTCCGGCTTTCACATCAGAACTGCAGCAGACCGAGCTATTGATCCGAGTTTAAGAGCCGTGCCCAGGCCGGATCATCATTACTGCAGCTTCACTGCTGGTCAGAAGCAGGAGGAGCTCCGTTCCTCACGCAGAGAGGAAAATGCTGCTTTAATATAGCGTATATTCCATCTTTTTTTTCCGAATCTTTCCATAATTAAATATTTAATAAATAAACACAAGGGTTCGGAGAGGGTTTGATGGTTCCATTTACAGTGATGTTGAATGGAACTAGATGTTTGCCTCTAAAAACTCCTCACAGAAAGTTATTCCACGAAATGGTTATGGTTGCGCTGCCTGATGCCTGAGACCTTGTTTTGGGAAGATTTTGGTCCTAAAACTAAATCCATGCATGATGGAAGGATACATGCAGTGAATCGTGAGGCAAAGTAGTCCACAAAGAAAAACGATTTAGTTCAGATTCACTATTTTACCACCATCTACATCAATATAAACGCTCAGAGACACGTGGAGCTTCACTTGGGGTCAATAGTGAATAAAACAGCTGTATTTGTTTTGGAGACGTCTGGTTCCATTCCCCTCCACGGTAAAGAAGTCGGAGTTTCTGCAATGAACCGTTCCAACCAAATACTCTCTGTTTACACTGGATTATGGGGGAATTTAGGAAAAGCAGCAGAGTTTTGGAGATGCCTGGTTAGTTTCACCTTCACTGTAAAGAAATCTGAGTCCCTCCAAAGAACAGTTTTACATCAACCACACTCTGAACTGCACCGTTTCCCTTTAAAATGTAACACTTTGTATCCAGTGTACTTTCCAGTAAAGTTGTTTTATGTTTCTTAATAAAGTCAAGACATCACATCAAACATCTTTGTGATAAAGAATTTCAGTCTGAGGAGCTGTGAAGCAGTTTGGAAATATAAAAACTGTCAGATCATCATTTAAAACCTGCTCGTTTTGGGTCTCAGGTCGTTCTCTAATATCCCCGTTTTTCTGTCTGCAGAACCCACACCGACAAAGGAGACGTTTTACAGACCAGCCGAACAAAAACCACCTTTAGGGAAATCTGATCTGAACTGAACAAGCCAGACTCAGTCTGATGCTCACACAACTTTACAACTCTGCCTGTGCAAAAGTTACTGCACCTTATCTGCTGTGTGTTTTATGTTTTTCAAATATCATTGAACCCAGCAAACTTAAGGTCTCATTTCATTTTTATTTCTGTAATGACTGTGTAATTACACGCATCAATGATACACGCATAATATAGTGTATAATGATAAGAATAATGACGTGAATTTGTGTAACACCTTTAATGCACTAAATAAAGCCGAAAGAGCCACATGAATAAAAAAGATTGAAAAATAAAAGTAAATGAGACAAAATCAATAGAAAAATGGAAAAAATCACTGATTGACAAAATAAAATAAATCAAATTAAAGTTAAAATGGAAGAGAAAGCATTCTAGTGGTGCTTTCACTGTTACAGCTGTGTTACAAATAAAAGGTACTACTACTACTACTACTACTACTACTACTACTACTACAGAGCAGCTTAGGTAATTAAATATGTATTAACATGTAATTGCATTACCGTACACTGTAATTGCAGTGAACACTGATGTTAACACATGTGTAATTACATTGTCTTCTCTACCGTCATGCAGCTGTAATAGTAAACACACTGTCAGTAGTTAAACTGCCGTGTGTTGTTAATGTGTTATTACACAGTTATTACAGACACCTAGTGTAAAGTGGGTCCAAACCTGATCAACTTGTTCATTTGACCAGAGATGTCAAAACTTTGTATACTTTGTGTCATTCATGATTACTACTTTGATGCATTCTGTTTAAGTGTTTTTTTATTGGGCAGACCTGAGGGGACTCTGAATTCAAGAATTGCAGTACTGGTAATGATGTTATATTGTTTTCTGCATATGACGATAAAGTTGAGGCTTGTGTTGTGAGGAAAGTGTTTGGGCTTCATTCCCAGAAGTTTCAGGCTGTTTCTGTTGGTGATGAATTTAAATAAGCATTCAAAAATAAGCATTTGAATTAGCACTAAAAATGAAATGTTTGTTCTACCTTCTGGAAGACCTCGTGCAGCTCCTGCAGGGACGGTCGGATGGCGCGGTGTCCGCTCACGCTCCCGGCGTTCCTGTAGAAGTCAATATTTGGCACCCGGTCCAGAGTGTCATGGCCGAAGGCGCTGACCACGGATGGCCGGACGGGCCGGTGCTCACCGTTTCCGAACCCGTTACTGGAAAATGATGTCTCCTCATAGAGCGGCGGGTCATCTTTACCTTTCTCGAACGCCGGGTTCTCCATGTGGACTGCTCAGATGAAGGTTCTCTTAATCCTACAGAAAGTGGAGGCAAGTCCAGGCGCCAGGTGAGTCTGACCCACGTCGGGCTCAAGTGTTTATATACCTGCCTCCCCCTCGCACAGGTGCTTTTGATTCGCCCCAGAAACGTCCTTGCTCCATCAAAGAGGACGCAGGAGGTTCGCTTAAACTTTAACCTGGACCATAAAAGTCGGGAGGAGATAATGAGCGTCGCAGCTGAGGTGAGGAACATTGATTATTAATGGCGAAAGTGTGAAGTGTGTTTAAGTGTGTGTGCTTAAGTGTGTGTGTATGTGTGTGTGTGTGTGTGTGTGTGTGTGTGTGTGTGTGTGTGTTACAGGAAGCACATGATGTCCCATTGCTTTATGATTGTGTGCGTATAAGCGGTCCTCTGGCAGTTCCAGTGGATCATAAAAGCCAGAGCGTCAGAAACCACCAACAGGTAAAATGGGTGTAAATTCCACTCAGAGTGAAACTCAAAGGAGCAGCTACCCCCCCTCATAAATCAGCCCCCCCACCTTGACATGAAACTATGCGTTTGGAAATATACAGCACTGTGGAAAAGTTTTAACACCCTTCATTTTCTTATACTTTGCTTTCAAAGATTTATTGTAATTAAATGTAGTCTTGAGGAACAGTTCTCCAGGCTTCCTGAAGGACTTTCAAAGACTTTAATTTCCAGTCCAGTACCTGAACCTGACCAATTTCAGAGGAATGTTTTTGTTTGTTAATCCACACAGTGACCTATGTATGAATCATTCAAGTAGAACAAAACTCATCTAACTGAAGTCCAGAACCAGTGAAGAAACAGGAGCAGATGATTCCAGATGATCAGGCGGTGATCAGTGTACTGGTGGTGCTGAATGCTGAGTGGTTGGAACATGTTTAAGCAGGAACCTTGTTTAGACACTTTGTAGCCTGTCACAGTAAAACTTTTTTTTTTTCTAATTTCTTTCATTAAATCTGTTCAATATGCCAAAGATAGTCAGTCTAATAGGCAGAAATTTTTGGTGAACATTGAGCATGAGCATTATTTGTGGTGTTGAAATGGCATTAAATTTGCAGTTTTTTAGAACTCAGGTCACCTGTAATTTTGCAGCTCAGTGACCGGCTTCACCTCGCCCATTACTTTCCACAATAGCCTTGTAGCTCCAATGCTAAAGCTAAAGGAGCAAACTTCTGCCCCACTACATTTGGCTTGGGGAGGAGGGGGTAGGGGGATGTGGGGTTAAGGTGCAGGACTTCTCTGAAGGTCAGCCCTGGAGGGGTGGTGGTGTAAGAGCAATAAGGAAAAGGTCCTGTGCGCTGTTGGGTGTTAGCGTTAGTGCCCAGAGCAAGTTCCCGTTATTAGTGGCTTCACATTAACTCACCTGCGGGAAATTTCACATGACTGGCGTCTGGTCTGACACCTCAACCTGCCCCAGGAACACCTGCGTCCTGGACCATTAACTCCACCAAGAAAACAGCCTCAATGAAACATATCAAAGAAGCCCAGTCCTCTGAAACTCAGTTTCAGCTCATGTTTACATTGATTTACATAATCTCCACTTCAACTCATCCCAGAGGAGCTCCAGCACTCCACATGGTCATGTTCAGCTCGTTCTGTTGGTCAGTATTTCAATGGAGATACAAGTTGTCAGGGCAGTACTGTACAGTCCCATGCAAAAGTCTCGAACCAACCCTCATTTCTTTATATTTCTCTTTGAATCCTCATGTTGGTGCAAAAATACTATATTCTTCCTAACAAACTCTCTTTGCAATATTGAGTTGATTAAATAAAAGACATGGAAACAAATTTTACTGCGACAGACTTGAAAGTGATTAAAGATACAAGGTGCCTAGATGAAGGTGCATTCAGCACCACCTGTGTACTGATCACCGCCTGATCATCTGGAATAATGTGCCCCTGTTTCTTCACTGGTTCAGGCCTTGAGCTAGATGTGCTTAGTGTCAGATGTCCTAGTTTGAACAGAACCAAGTTAACCAATGGGATTTTATGACAGGCCGTGTGGAAAAGTAAAAACCAGATAAGGAAAGGTACAATGGTCACTAATCTGGAGCACAGAGCCTAAAGGGGGGGTGGGTATTTTTGGAGGCCACTGAGATGTAAAACCTCTAAACCATGAGACATCTGTATCACCATCACTCAGTGTACAGTCTAAACACGAAACACAAAAATTTCACAGCACTGATATCTTCAAATTCGCAGTGAAGTTGAGGTGGGAAAGTTCTCGAATCTGATTGGATAGATGGAGAATGGCGGTGGAGTCCAGATCCTCGCAAGGTAAGCAAAACCTGAACTGTGATTTCAGTACCCAAATACTAAAACCCCTCCAATGAGTGAAGAAGTACTTGAGTATCTGGACACATCTTTCATATCTGCAGCATTAAACTGATATAGAAATGACTTTACTGACTCCTTCCTCCATCTGTACAATCTGTCCAATCAGGAATTTTCCCACATCAGCCTCGCACTGCATTTGAAAATGGTGAAATGAGGGAATGGTCATATATTGTGAAATCAGTTTTATGACACTGGTGTGACCCAGTCAGAGTGATGTGTTCCAGGCAGGGCCTGATTTTATTCCTGTGCAGGTCTGGAGAGATGTCAGCTGGACTGAAGTGTGGTTGAAACTTAGACTTTAGCTTGGTAGCTTGTCTGCGATTGTTGTTAGCTATGCTAACATGCGTTTGTCAGTTTTTATAAGTGACTAAACTCAACCCCAGCATTGATTGTATTTCCCCTTAAAGTCAGTGACTGTGTGTGTGTGTGCGGTTCTAGGTTGTGGTTATCACAGTTTTCAGTAATGCTAACGGTCTCTCTGATGAAGGCCCAGCTAAGGGCACAGCCTTACTCTTGTTGCTATGGCTACTGCAACTGCCATTGCCATGGTTACGGGCCATAGCTTCTGTTTCATCGTCATCGTCGGGGTAACAGACACACCCTCGGCGGAGGACTGCAGCGTCACCGTGGCCCCAGGGTCATTTTCGGTCACTGTGGTTTAATCAGAACATTTGATCTCGGCAAGACGCTTCAGCTGCAAATTTACACTCTTACATGCTTGTCTGTGCACACAATTACATCATCATCCCAATACAATACAATACAAACAGTATGCAAAAGCACCCCCTGGTCAGATATAAAAAATACCCATAAAACACTTTTGTTCATTTAATAACGTAGTAAAATGCACAATTACTTTTTCTTCACACATTACTGTACTGTACAAAAGTCTTCAGAAAACCCTAATTTCTTCATATTTGGCTTTGAATCACCTTGTCAGTGCAAAATAATTTCTACCTGTTGAACTTCTCTTATCTTTGACATATTGAGTAGATTAAATGAAAGAAATGGGAACAAATGTTTTACTGCAACAGGCTGCAAGACACAAGGAGCCTAGATAAAGGAGTTCCAGCCACTCAGCATTCAGCACCACCAGTATACTGATCGCCGTCTGATCATCTGGAATCATCTGCACCTGTTTCTTCACTAGTTCAGGAATTGAGTTAGATTAACTGTTCCTCAAGACTACATCAAAAATACAAGAAATCCTGGACCTCTAGAAAAAAAACTAAGAAGAAGTGAGGGGTGCTCAAAATTTTGCACAGTACTTTAGCTGCAGCCTGTGCAAAACTATGACACATTGTGCACTAATGAATTGTGTTGTTTGTCCGAGAATGATAAACACCGTAAAAGGTTATTATTATCTAACAGAAAAAAATAACAGCAAACAAACAGGAAAAAATTAGAATTGTTTTATTTCACAGGACAAATACAAACCCACAGTATGAGTGGCCTACAGACACACACACACACACACGCACACACACACACACACACACACACACACAATCAACCGTGTACTGTCCCTCGACATTCCTCATTACAGTAACAAACACAAACATACACCGTCCCAAAGGAGGTTTTCTATCATCGCTAAATGAAGGCACAGAAACCCAGTCGAAACGACCTTAAGGCAAATTCACAGCACTAAAACACCAGGCAAGCGCTACTCTGTCCACACCGAGAGAGAGAGAGAGAGAGAGAGAGAGATTCTGGAAAATGAGTGAGGCAATAGTTCCTACCACCTGTTTAACATCCACAGCTGAACTTGATTGATTTAAAGGAAAATTCCACCCACTTTCCTGAACTCCCTTCATAATAAAGTGTTTAAACACAGAGTAAAGGTGTAAACACAGAGGATGAGAGTGGGTTTGGTTGTTCTGACGAAACTCGCAAGAGACAGAACTGTTCACAAGGGTGGAAAATGGAACCAGACGTCTTTGGATGGTAAATAAAACAGCTGTATTTGTGTTGGAGACGTCTGGTTCCATTCACCTCCACTGTAAAGAAATCTGAAACACTCACTTCTGGAGAAACTCACAGAGTCAGAACTGTTCACAGTGGAGGTGAATGGAACCAAATGTTTGACTCTAAAAGCTCCTCACAGAAAGTTATTTCATGAAATGGTTATGGTTGCGCTGCCTGATGCCTGAGACATTGTTCTACCAGAGTTCTGAGAGGATTTTGGTCTTAAAATTAAACCCATTCATGATGGAAGGTTACATGCAGGGCATTGTGAGGCAAAATAGTCCCCAAAGAAAATGGTTTTCGTTCAGATTCACTATTTTACCATCATCAACAGAGACACATGGAGCTCCATTTGGGGTCAATACTGAATAAAACAGCTGTATTTGTTTTGGAGACGTCTGGTTCCATTCACTTCCATGGTAAAGAAATCAGAGTTTCTGCAACGAACCGTTTCAGACCAAACACTCTCTGTTTACAATGGATTATGGGGGAATTTAGGAAAAGCAGTAGAGTTCTCCTGTCCCTCGTCCCAAAAGTGTCCCGTGGGCGTGGGGGGCACTCTAATATGGGACTGGTCTCTTCTCCTTAACGCAGGTATGCGAGAGCGTTGGCTGACAATGCGAATGTCAGTCGTGTGTGGTAACCATAGAGACGGCCTCTGGGCACTGCTGCATGGCCGAGGTTCGAGTGGCACAGCGTCTTACGCATATCACCCCTTACAAGCTCCCACCGAGAAGTTAAACTGAGGTGGGCAGATACACCCATCTAAAAACAGGGACAGGGGGTTCTGTAAATGACATCTGTGAGTCAGCTCACACACACACACACACACACACACACACACACTCACACACACATACACGCCCTGTTTTTATAACAGTTGCAGCCTAAACCCCTCCCCTCTGGTCTTTCGGTGCTGAGGCTGAATAAGTGCACACATTGTCTCCATCGACGAGATGCCACCAGCACCCCCTGCAGCCCTCCTCCAGTAGCCCCTAGCAGCTACCCGCAGCCCCCACCAACCCCCAGAAGCATCCAACAGCCCTTGCAGCACCCAACAGCCCCCAGCAGCACACAGCAGCACCCAGCAGCCTCCAACAGCCCCCAGCAGCACCCAACAGCCCCCAGCAGCACCTAGCAGCCTCCAACAGACCCCAGCAGCATACAGCAGCCCCCAGTAGCACCCAGCAGGCCTCACCAGCCTCCAGTAGCACCCAGCAGGCCTCACCAGCCCCCAGTAGAAATTGCATAACCCCCAGTCTCCATAAGCCAGTGGCCAGTGCCATAGATTGTCTTCCAAGCTAATAAAAAAAAAGTTTACTATACTTGTTTTCCCACGATAAAGGGCAAAACACACACAGACACACGCGCAGAATACAACAGCAGGCTTAGGTAAGGGCCTAACATCAGGTGACACTGCAGTATTTCAAAAAGGACCTGGCCTTGATCAAGGGGGCGTAACTGACGTTGCAGTCTCCAGCAATGGTGAAGCTGCAGTTTAAGTTAAAGGCGTGGTCTCAGGTGAAGGTGTAACCTAGATATGCTGTCTCAGATAAGGGTGTGGCCTCAAGTGATTGCGTGGCCTAGAGCAAGGTAATAGTTTTAAATGATGCTGTGGTCTCCAGTAGGGGCGTAGCTTCAGAAAAGGGAGTGGCCCAGAGCACTGATAAGGTCCTAAATACTGCTGTGGTCTAAGAGTAGGGCGTGGCCTGAGGTGAGGGTGTGGCCTGAAGTCCAGATAATGTGAGGAAGGTCTCAGGTAAAGGCGTGACTTCAGACTGTGATGTCAGATGGTGGTTGTGGCCTTCTCAGGTAAGGGTTTGACTTTGAAAGTGGGTGTGGCCTCCTTTTCCCATGAGCTTCTTAAAGTCAGTTGCTGCTTCAGGTGAGAAACTCAAGCCTGTAAAGCTGCCAGAATAGGCCAGCAGTCTCAGAAAAGGGGCGTAGCTTCCCAATGCGGTGTGGCTTCACGTGTTGGCGTGTCAGGTGAGTGCATACTCAAACGTCCCTTTCTCCAGGCCCTCCAGCCCGTCGCCCCAGTGCGAGGAGGGCATGCTGCTGTAGGGGTCCAGCAGGATGCGGAAGCAGCGCACGATGAGGAGGCCGAGGAAGACGAGCAGCAGCCCGACGAAGGCGAAGGCCGTTTTCTGCTCCAGCGTCAGAGAGAACGCCGACATATCCCCCCCACTCAGACCAGACACAGAGTGGTTATAGTGAACACTACACATCCTCCTGCAGCATCCTGACCACGGTCAGAAACATCAGAGTCCCCACAGAGCACCTGAAACACACACACACACACACACACACACACATATATTTATACACACACACAACATACACAAACATACACCCTGTAAAATCAAAACAGCATTACACAAGAAACTCCCCTTATTATTAGGGCCCATATCCTTAATTTTTCTTGTATTTTGCTTATAATGACATTTTATGAGATGTTTTTTCACCGGAGAGAGAGACGAGGCGAGAGAGACATAGACACATAATGGAGAGAGAAAGAGCGAGAGCGAGAGAGAGAGACAGATGGAGAGTGATTTTAGAAGGGCAGAGGGAGAGAGAGGGAGAGAAAGAGAGAGAGAGAGAGAGAGAGAGAGAGAGAGCCCTGTAGATTCAAAACAGCATTAAATAAGAAACATCTCTTGTATGTTTCTTATTTAAAGGGCCCATGTGCCTTTAAGGCTGATATGATATGTAAATAAGCCCTGTTCTTATTTACTGTGCTCTGTTCAACTGAAATACTCTGGCACTGAAATTCTCCTTATAGTGTCAGGTGTGTGGGTGGAGCTAAACTGTAATAGGTGGAAGTATGTAAATCCTTTGAGAAAGTATGTGCAGCCTTTGTGTATTCAGAACAGAGGGTTTTTGTCTCACATCCTCAATTTGACAGTGTATAAATACTTATTTTTTTCCCCAGAAAAATCTGAGGAAAGTGAGGTTTTCCTTGATAAGGGCCCTTTAAACCGGATGGAAAGCGTGTCCGTGCTGATGCTGTAGGTTCTAACATTACAAAAGCCATTACATTCTTATCAATGTCACCTCGATTTCCGGGATCCTATTAACGATAAATAATAAAAATGCCCGTTATCTAATCGTGAACTGATAAGAACATTAACGTGACTTTCCTGAATTGATCTTACTGACGGCAAGTAGACACACAGTGAAGACAAATTCAGCACAAAGCGTCAGTGCAAACATTACTTACAGCTTAATTTAATATTTAAATTAAATTCCGTTTTATGCACATGCTGCATTAAATACAAACACACTGAATTTGATGCATAAATGCAATGCAAACATGCTGAAATAAACACATTTCTCAGTTCAGTCCAGTCATGCTGGTCATACACAACACACATACATATGTGCACACACTCACACACACACACACACACACACACACACACACACACACACACACACACTATATATATATATATATGTGTGTGTGTGTGTGTGCGTGTTTGCACACTCACACACGTGTATACACAATGAAATTGCATAACCTAACAGACTCACACTGAAATACAATGCACATGCAGAACAGAATACAATCACACACACACACACACACACACACACACACAGACCAGAAACAGCACCTCAGAAATGGGAGTCGTCACA
>JBBIGA010109558.1:0-10681 GCA_037576975.1 Alestes dentex | reverse complement strand
CTGGAGAAGATTCAATTCCTCATCACACACCTCACTTCTCCCCCCATCATTTTGGGCTACCCCTGGCTTTTACAGCATGACCCTCTCTAGTGGGGTTCGACCTGCCAAGAGCTTTGTCTCACGGCGACGGCTGGGACGTGTTCCGGGGAGTCCCCAGACCCCGATGTCGATGCCACCGCCATCCCTGAGCTGTGCCGGGACCTAAAGGAGTTGTTCAGCAAGAATAGGGCCATCCAACTCCCTCCTCATCGGCCCTTTGACTTGGAGATTAATCTCCTCCCCGGCACGACTCCACCCCGCGGCTGACTGTACACCCTGACGAAGGACGAACAGCAGGCCATGGAGGAGTACGTGGCCGAAGGCGATGAGGGTGGGATGGTCAGGGTACCATCCAACCCTCATCGTCGCCTGCTGCCGCGGGGTTTTTCTTCGTTAAGAAGAAGGATGGTGGACTCCGACCATGCATCGACTATCGGGGCCTCAACAAAATAACCATCAAGAACCGTCATCCACTCCTGTTGACCAACACAGCCCTTGACGCCCTCTCTGGTGCCAACATCTTCACGAAGTTGGATCTGCGCAGCGCCTACAACCTCGTCCGCATCAGAGAGGACGACGAGTGGAAGACGGCTTTCATCACTTCCACCGGTCACTACGAGATGCTGGTAATGCCGTTTGGCTTGTGCAATAGTCCGGCAGCTTTCCAACAGCTCATTAATGACGTGCTTCGGGACATGCTGGGGCGCTGGGTCTTCGCGTACCTCGATGACATCTTGATATACTCGAAGACCGAGGAAGAACATCACCAGCACGTCCGAGCAGTGTTAAAGAGGTTGCTGGCCCACCGACTGTTCTGCAAGTTGGAAAAATGCGCTTTCCACCAGCGTTCCACCACATTCCTGGGGTTCGTCATCTCGCCTCAGGGTGTGGCCATGGAGCCCCAGAAGCTGGAAGCTGTGCGAAACTGGCCTCTACCCGCTTTGCTCAAACAGCTCCAGTGTTTCCTGGAGTTTGCTAACTTCTACCGTCGCTTCATCCAGGGCTTCAGTTCAGTCGCGGCACCCCTTACTGCTCTCACCAAATCATCATTCCATCTCACTCCCGAAGCCATCAAAGCCTTCCATCATCTCTGCACCCTCTTCACCACTGCCCCCATCCTCATTCACCCGGACATTGCCAAGCCATTCGTTGTGGAGGTGGACGCCTCCAATGTGGGCGTAGGAGCCGTTCTCTCCCAACAAGGTCCAGACCAGAAACTGCATCCATGCAGTTTCTTCTCCAGAAAATTTAATCCCACTCAACAGCGTTACGGGGTAGGGGACCGTGAACTGTTGGCCATCAAGTGGGCTCTGGAGGAATGGCGTCACTGGCTTCAGGGCGGCCGTGACCCGTTCATCATCTGGACAGACCACCAAATCTTAATCGGCATCCAGCAGGCGAAACAACTTAACCCTCGTCAGGCGTGGTGGGCACTGTTCTTTGAACAGTTTCATTTCACCATCTCTTACCGTCCGGGGCCAAAGAACACCAAGGCGGATGCCCTTTCCCGCGCGCACCAACGCGATGCTCCCCGGACAGACCCCGCGCCTATCATTCCACCCGAGCTAGTTGTTTCGCCCCTCCGGTGGGAGTTGGAAGATCGAGTCCGCCAGGGGCAGGCCTTGGAGCCCCCACCGGCAGCCACTCCGCATGGACGCCTCTTTGTGACCACCGCTCTTAGGTCCGAGACCCTCCAGTGGGCCCACTCCTCCGTCGTCGCTGGCCATCCAGGAGTCGACCGGACCTTCGCGCTCCTGCGACGGGCCTTCTGGTGGCCAAAGATGCTGGCTGACATTAAGGAGTTCGTCCAGGCATGCGCGGTGTGTGCCAGGGCAAAGACTTCTAACACTCCAGTTCCTCGCCGTCCCTGGTCACACATCGCGCTGGATTTCATCACTGGTCTGCCAGATTCGGGAGGGAAGAACACCATCCTTACCATTGTGGATCGCTTCTCCAAGGCCGTGCACCTGGTGGCATTCCCGGGACTCCCCTCAGCCAAGGAAACTGCGGAAATCATGTTGGAACACGTAGTCCGCTTGCATGGGTTCCCCAAGGACATCGTCTCGGACAGAGGGCCCCAGTTCACAGCCCGGTTCTGGAAGGCCTTCTGCCATCTGATCGAGGACTCGTGTAGTCTGTCCTCTGGTTACCATCCCCAGACTAACGGTCAGACGGAGCGGACCAACCAACAACTGGAGCGCTTCCTGAGGTGCTTTGTGGCGGACCGTCAGCGCTCCTGGGCCCGTTACCTCATTTGGGCCGAATTGTCCCACAACCTCCTGACTTCCTCTGCCACCGGGATGAGCCCGTTTGAGGTGTGCTACGGTTTCCAGCCTCCCATGTTCACACACCAGGAACCGGAGGTTGATGTACCGTCGGCCCAACAGTTGGTCCGCAGGTGCCGACGGCTCTGGAACCAAGCCAGGGAGGCCATACGGAAAGCCAACCGCCGTTACACCCAACAACACCACCATCGGCACCCTCCGGGATGATTGTACCACGTTGGTGACAGGGTCTATTTCCACCAGGAACCTCCACCTGCACACGGAATCTAAAAAACTCTCACCTCGCTACATCGGCCCCTACCGCATCACCCACCGTGTCAACCCTGTCACCTTCCGGCTCCAGCTGCCTGCCTCGCTCTGGGTCCATCCGGTATTCCACGTCTCCAACCTCAAGCCCTTCGTCACGTCCCCCCTGGTTCCTGCTGCACCGGACCCTCCGCCTCCTCAGATCATTGACGGTGGTCCTGCTTATACCATCCGGCGGATCCTTGATTCGTGATACTGTGGCCGTGGCACCCAGTACCTAGTTGACTGGGAGGGCTATGGTCTGGAGGAACGATCTTGGGTGCCCGGGGCGGTTTATTCTGGATCCATCGCTCATCCAGGACTACCGTCGCAGGGTGCCCTCTCAGCCGGGACTGTTGAGAGACGGCCCTGGAGGGGGGGGTGCTGTCACATGCACAAGTCAGGTGATGCGCAAAGGTCACAGGAAATGAGCGCGTCACAAGGTATATAAACAAGAAAATGGGACTTCCTCGTCGCTCAGTCATAGAGTTCCTCACCGCCCTGTCATCTCCGCAAGCCTTCTCACATGAGTACCGACTTTACTTGCGCATGAGTGTGAACGTAGATTCTGGTGGGAATCAGACTCGTGTTTTCCGAGCGTTCATCGATCATATAGCGTGACTAACCAACCCTTTCGCTTCTCTCCGCACTTGGGCACATCCAGCACGCAACAAGGGCAACCTCCAAATAGCCAGGTACGTTCTTGTCTACCTCCCTCGTGTGACACTGTGATTCACCTGCTGTTTGTCATACACCAACATTAAACATTAATTAAGTCTTTTATCTTTCTGAAACCTCACATCTTGTTTATATATTTTGGGCTGGGTTTAGTTGCCTCTTGGTCCTCTTGTCTGACAGTAAGTCAAATGGTAAGGCAACATTTTGCTCTCATCCCTGACAAATCAACCACTCCTCAAACAACGCCGACTTTTAAAGACTTTCCAGGTCCTGTAAAGGACATGTCATTAGAAGGAGAATCCCCTCATCACCCAAAAGGCATAAACAGAAAGCCGAACAGCACATCTGAAAACCAGGAGGTGAACAGGCCTTGAATTACCACTAATGCTACCAGTGATAGAGATGTGAATGAAAAGAGAAGTACAGCAATGAGTGGGCATTAATTTGATTGTCTATCAATACAGTAGAAAAATAAAGAGCACAATTTTAGAACACAGGTTCTTCCTTTAAAGACAGGAAGAACCTGTCACGAAAACACAGACAACATCTATATCTAGGCACTTGCTCATCCATTAAATCAAGGGTGTTAATAGAGAGTTTGTTGTAGTAACAGACTCCTCTCTTCTAAAAGGCTTTATACTAGATGTTGGAACGTTGCTGTGAGGATTTAATTGCATTCAGCCACAAGGGCATAAATGAGATCAGGTACGGGCACAGAATGATTAGTTCTGGATCACACATCACTCTTAACTCATTCCTAATGTATTGGATGGAGCTCCACTGCTCCAGAGAACAGTTTTATTGCTCCACAGCCTAATGCTAGGGGGCTTTGTACTGCTGTAGCAAACACTTGTCATTGGGCATGATGACTTTCATTTTCTATGAAGATCATACAAGCTGTGTGAGCAAAACTGAATGTCTGTGGCAGCTATGTTTGCAACTTAAAGTACTACACAGACTAAAGGTTAGAAGATGCTCTTCTCAGAGCATCAAGCATTGCTTGTCTTGAAGAGGAAGACATGCATCAGAGTCTCTCATCATCAAGTGTCATCTTAAGTCCCACCTCTTCAAGGAGTACCTGGTAGACTAACTAGTATATATATATATACCTCTTGGAATAAGGGTATTGTTATTTTGTATATTTAAGTGTGTACTATACGATGTACTGTTCATTGGTGTTGACTCCATTTACCAGCATGCTTTGGGGTTTAAATCCATTTCTGACGACATTCTGCACTGTTGATTTATCATATTTATTTGTACTTTGTAATTTTCATTGTTGCTGTTTGAATATGATATGTAAATAATTTGTAATTGTTAAATGGCCGCAAAAATGCAACCACTGGGTACCGTCAATCGCCCCGGAAAAAGTCCAGTTCAGTTCCGCCCACGTATGAGGAGAAGAATGTCACAGTTTGGATTGAGTTGCTCTAAAAGTGCGCTCTTGGCTGCAACTACTGGGACTCCAGCTACGGCACCAGTCTCACAGTGTGTTGTGGGCCAGAGCCCTGTATCCTCTGCACCAGCTGTTTCCACAAGGGCTGTTTCTTAGAACTTGCCAGAGTCTACTGCATCCTCTCCTATGCCTGGCATTTTCTGCTATAAGTGTGGGGAGGATGGCCACACTAAACGAGAGTGCACATGTGCCCAGTGAGGGAACAGCACCAGGCTCTGTCATGCAAAACCCGTTCAGCCCCTTGCTCATCTCCAATTAAAGTCACCCAGTCAAACCTGCCATCTGGATTAGTGGGGCCCTCTGCTGAGGTGCCCATCCAGATAGAGGGGATTTATGCTAAAGCTCTGCTTGATAGAGGGTCTCAGGTCACTATTTAGTACCGCAGCTTTTATAATGCCTACTTGAAACATTTTCCACTTCAGCCAGTGGAAAATTTGGAAATATGGGGTTTGAGCTCTCACCAACACCCATATGATGAACATTTGCCTCTTAGGCTGGAGTTCACTGAAGCTGTCACTGGTGTGCCTCAGGTGACAGATGCTCTAGCTCTTGTCTGTCCTGACCCTCAGACAAAGGAGGGGATAGCTATTCTGGTTGGCACCAACACTCACTTGGTGAGGAAGCTTTTCCATTCTTGTCAGGACCAGGCAGGAGATGAGTTTTTGGACACTCTGGCCATCCACCCTGTGTTGCGAGAGGTTTTTCAGTCCATTTAATAGACCTGTGATTCACAGGATGATGTGGATAAGCATGGTATGGTGTGGTACACTAAGCCTAAGCCGGTTGTTTTAAAACCTGGGCAGGAGCTGCAGGGCCGGCCTAAATTTCCTGGCAAGCTGAATACCTCTCTGGTCCTTCTAGACCAGCCTGTTAGTGTGGATGGTGTGCCTGTTCCTGAGCTTGAGGTTCGACCAGAAGTGCATTCTGTCTCTATGGTGTCTAGCTGACATATAGCTGTCACTGTAAGGAATGTTTCTTCTAGGGATGTTCTCATAAAGAGAGGTGTCCCGCTGGCTCACATTTTTCCAGAAGACATAGTACCACAGGTTCTTCCCACCAGTTTTGAGGAGACCCGTTCACTTACCATCTTTGTTTGACTTTGGCACTTCTCAAATGCCAGAGGCGGCGAAGCAGTGCCTCTGCGAGAAAATTCTGCAAAGGAAGGAAGTGTTTTCTTGTAGTGAGTGGGACGTAAGGTGTTCGAAGAGCACACAGCATGAGATTAGGCTAACTGACACGCGTCCTTTTTGAGAGAGACCTCGTCGTTTAGCTCCTGCTGATCTGGAAGATGTTTCGTCAACATTTGCTGTAACTCCAGAAAAATGGTGTCATTTCAGAGTCTAGGAGTCCCTATGCCTTGCCTATTGTGGTAGTGAGTAAAAAGTCTGGTAAAGTCAGGATGTGTGTCGATTATCGCACGCTTAACCAGCGGACCATCCCGGAATATGAGGAATGGTCATTAAGATCCTGGACAGATTTAGAGATGAGGGTCTCAAGATCTCATTAGATAAGTGTCAGTTTGGCAGGATGTCTGTGAACTATGTCGGGCACATAGTTTCACAGGATGGCATATCCACTGACCCATCTAAAATTCAGGCTGTTGTGTCTTGGCCTTGACCTCAGTCTGTAACTGAGCTGCGGTCGTTTCTGGGTTTTTGTGGCTATTACCGTCGCTTTGTGAAAGAGTTTTCATCATTGTGCCGACCACTGAATGAGTTGCTACAAAGTGGCTCTTTGTGTGTCAAGAAGCAGACAAGTGCTCAGGCTGTGGACACAAAGCGTTCTTTCCGGGCATCTGAGCCGGTTGGTCAAAGATGGAGTAACCATTGCGAGTCTGCTTTTCAGGAGCTTAAGCAGAGTTTAACTCAAGCTCCAGTGCTCCAGTGTTTTGCAGACCCCCAAAAGCTGTATGTCTTGCAAGTGGATGCAAGTCTGGAAGGTCTAGGTGGTGTCTTGTATCAAGAGCATGCTGAAGGGTTATGTCCTGTGGCATTCATCAGTTGCAGTCTTTCCCCTTCCGATCCAGCTCACAAGCTGGAGTTCCTAGCTTTGAAGTGGGCTATTGTGGACCGTCTGCATGACTATCTTAATGGGGCCACCTTTGAAGTCAGAACAGACAATTACCCCCTTACTTATATAACTAAGTCTGCAAAACTGGATGCCATTGGGCATCGATGGCTATCTGCTCTGTCCACCTACGATTTCAGTCTGAAATATAAGCCTGGGCGACAGAACTTGGACGCTGAACTTGGACACTGTTGAGGCACCCTCGCATTGGTTTGTCCCCTGAAGATGAGGGGCAAGAGATTCCAGCCCCGGGTGTTTGAGCTATTTGGCAGGTTGTGTCCACACAAAGAGCAGGTTGTCCCTCTTTTCCATGTGTTGTGGAACAAATTGGTAGCAACGAGTCAGCTGTTCCTAAGGCGTACAGTCATGTCGCTGCCGTGGTGGCTGATCAGCTACCTACTTTTAGCTCTGATGAGCTCCAGGAGGCCCAGAAGAGTAATTCTTTCATAGGAGAGGTCTGGCAAGCCATTACTCTAAAGAAGCCTGCTGGTAGCATCCAGACTCGGCATCCTGACTTGAAGATCTTGAAAAAGGAGTGGGCAAATCTCTCCATTGAAAAAGGGTTGTTGTACAGGACAGTTAAGAAGGGTGACCTGCGGATAAGGCAACTGGTCCTCCCTAAGCAGTCCCACATCCTGGTTTTAAAGCTGTTGCATGATGACATGAGCCATTTAGGGTTCGATAAGTCATACAGTTTTGTTCATGACAGGTTTTATTGGCCTCACATGAAGCTTCATGTTGAGAAATACTGCTGGACTTGTGAGTGCTGCATCAAGCGGAAAACACTGCCTCAGCGAGCTGCTCCTCTGTTACATATCCAGAGTTCTGGCCCAATCGATTTTCTGTCGACTGAGCCAGACTCTCAGAATGTCAGTAATGTGTTGGTTGTCACCGACCACTTTACTCGGTATGCACAAGTCTTTCCCACTCTGCATTCACTCTGAACAGGGTAGGGACTTTGAAAGTCAGTTGGTGATTGAGATGCTGACCATGTTGGGGGTTAAGAAGTCAAGAACATCCCCTTATCACCCTCAGGGTGACCCACAACCTGAGAGGTTCAATAGGACTTTGTTGGACATGTTAGGCACTCTTGAGTCCCATGAGAAGTCTAAATGGAGTCAGTACATAGCGCATGTAGTGTATGCCTACAATTGCAAACCTAATGAGGCTACTGGATACTCACCCTATTTTCTCATGTTTGGTCGGGAGGCTCGGCTCCCTGCAGATGTCTGTTTTGGCCTTTCAGCAGATAACTCATCGCCTTCATCTCACCTGAAGCATGTGGAAAGGATGAAGCAAGAGTTACAGGTTGCATAAGAGTTAGCTCAAGCCTTTGCTGACAAGCTTAACCAGAGCAATACGGTGCGGTATGATCAGAAGGTCCAGTATCACAGTCTTAGTCCTGGGGATTGGGTGTTGATTCGGAACCTTGGCTTGAAGGGGAGGCAAAAGCTGGCCGACAGGTGGACCTCTTGTCCTTACATAGGACAGTCAGCTTCATGATCTTCCTGTGTACTGTTTGAAGCCTGTTGATGGTAATGGACCGGCCAAGGTGATGCATCGCAACCACATTTTGCCTCTGGGACAGGAGGTTAAGTTCGGACCTGTGGCTGATAACACTCCAGCTCCATGCTCAAGAGCTGTGAGGGATAGAAAGGCCAAGGAGAGACGTAGGGCTATTCAGACTGAAGTGCCTCGTGTAGTTCTTAGGCAGGGTAGCTGATTCAGAGTCTGAGTTTGGCTGCTATATTGAGGATGTTGTGCAAAATCCTTCTCTGAGTACCACCCCACAGGGTGCCCAGCTACTGAAGGTCTGCTCCTCAGCCCCCTTGTCTGCTCTAGACCAAGGAGCCCTAGGCTAGTGCCTAAACCTAGCAATGTAGTGACTGCTCCCCCAGACACCCGGCTTCCTGTCACAGGTAGCACACCTGAGGTTGTATAGAACTTAGCAGCTGCAAACCAGGAGGGTAGCTGTCCTGATTAGGGCTGCAACAATCCAATATTTTTGGAATCAAGTATTCTGTCGATTTTTCACTGATTAATTGAGTAATCAAATAAATCATACTTGTGTTTTTAAACAACTATATCAATAGTGTGTTATGCAACATGAAAGGCCTCTTAAAATGAGCAAGCTACTTTCTGTTATTCCTCACAAAAAAGGTTTTTAAACACTTTTATTAGATCAAACTTAAAAACCTTTGGTGTATTGGCTCCAGAACTAAGCCCATTTAATTAACCCTGAAACATTTATGATATACATGAAAAAAAAACTATTAAATACAACTTCACAGACATAGAATAAAAAAAGGAAAAAGGGGTGTACCCACTGTAATAGCCTGTCTGAGAATAAAGAATGAATAACAAAAAGTATATATAAGTATATATAAAGTAAAAAAATAAATATAAAAATAATTCAAGTATTACTAAACCAACTTAAACAGTACAGTTCAGTTTCCAGCTGTATCCAGATGAAGTAGGTAGGAAGAGTAGAATGCAATGCTGAACCGAAAGCATCCTCACGTGAACTATACTTCTCCACGTGGCTCGGAGCCTCTACAAGGTAACGTGTTTTTACGATTGCTAACTGATATGAACGCTAGCGCTTGTTAGAATGTACAGTATCTGTAATTATGTGTAGGCTGTGTTATGAGTCGATAGTCACTCCTCATCTCTCCCTCCCTCGTGCGCACTCGGTGCACACACTCACACACACGTGTGCACGCACGCATACATGGAAAAATTACACCTCAAAACACGCCTTCCCCATACATAAGGTACTGTTGTGGTAGGCCAGGTCCGTTTTACCGCATATACACTGTACTGCGTTGTCCGCCTTACACAGTGTAAAATGGTCCCACACTTTAGACACTTTCTGCCTTTTATGCACACCGGGATCTTCATTTTCCGCCACTTCCATAGAGAGCAAAATAATAAGATTTATTTCAAAAATTAAATCTTTGAAATGCGCGTCAGTTACTACAGTCCATGTGAAACAATGATACCGTAGCCGCGCAGTGTCTACACAGCGGGAGTGATACGATAGCAGAGACATTTTAGATAGATGGACTTTGGTGACATAAATCAAATGAAGCCTCGAGGCAAATTCTTCGGAGACGGCGACGCAAGTGAGGCAAGAGGGGGGGACTCCATGCTAGGCTAAAAACTCGGGCTAGCCGACCACCACTTCCCAGCCTCTTACTGGCCAACATGACGTCCCTGGAAAACAAACTGGACGAACTACGAGCCAGGATCACAACACAACGGGAAATAAGAGAATGCTGCGCTATTATTTTCACCAAGACCTGGCTTTCAGACAAAGTCCCAGAATGTGCAGAGGCGTTCAGCAAACTCCACAATGTCATCAGCGCTGTAGGAGTTTTAAAATTTAGGTTTAATTTAGATATTCTCCACCAGAATCAGTTTAGGCTGATTCACCTTTATATTTATTAATTGATTAATAAATAGTCAATTATTCATTGATTATTCCTTTATTAGTTAGGGGTTTCCTATCAAGCAGGGTTTATTAAGGAATCTTGCACAAACTATTCGTCCAGCGAAATAGTTCAGCAGGAGTACAATAATCAACCCTTAAAACTCCTCTTAATTGCGCTGTTAACAAGAGCTTTGCTTTTAGAAAAGAGGTTACTTAAAAAGGGGTATTAGCTAATTATTATTATTCTATAAAACGAATCAAAGCTGAGAAGTGACTTCACCTTATTTGAACAAAAAACTAAATCAATGGTCACGGTGATACAACATTTATTTACCACGCTAGACAAACACAAAACATACACACACAGAATAAAATAAATGTGAGTAGTGATGGGATAATGGTATTAATAAGCTTACTGCAAGTTACTGAAAGTCCCTG
>JBBIGA010109536.1:0-10682 GCA_037576975.1 Alestes dentex | reverse complement strand
GGAGAGATAGAGAGAGAGAGAGAGAGAGAGACAGAGAGAGAGAGAGAAAGAGAAATTGGGGGGTTCTGTGTGAGCATGTGCAGCCATGTCTGTGACACTACTGGGGAATGTAAACTCAAAGGTCAGAAAACACTCTCCAAAGCAAAACAAAATCCACTCTGAGCATAAGTGAGAGTAAGTGGGTATGTGTGTGTGTGTGTGTGTGTGTGTGTGTGTGTTTGTGTGTGAGATGAGGTCTCTTTTGCATGCAGAGATAAGACAGGAATGTGGCTGATGAAGGAAATCAGAGTGAGTTTTATCAGCTCCAGCAAGAAAAACAAAACAAAGACAGCAGACAAGATGAAAAACGGCATGGTAATGGAGTCTCATGACCTTTCAGAGAGAGAAAGAGATAGACAGAGGGACCGAAAGAAAGGAAAACAGAAAGAGAGAACAGAAGAGAGGGAAAGAGAGAGAGCAAGAGGGAGAGAGAGAGAGAGAGAGAGAACAAGAGAAAGACAGAGGGAGAGAGAGAGGTGAAGAAGGGGTGAGACACATCACTCTGCTGAATTAAATTTTCGAAGGTCAGAAATGGCTTTTCTCCATCACCTCATTATCAGTAATTGTAAATAAGTAGCCAATAGAAGTTCATCCATCATACTTGCAACTGAACAGTAACTGAAACACACACATTCACAGCCATGCAACAGCGTTCAGACGCCCTCTCTATTGATCAGTTCAGTCACTTTAAAGGGCATCCATTGCTGACTCAGGTCAGCATACCCACTTTAATCTCCATAGAAAAGCATCATCAGAATGAGACACTTTGGAGCAGCTGCACATGGGCCTAAGATCTCCATGTCTAAAGCCAGTCACCAACCAGCCAGTCTCCATCTGGAGTGATGGAGCTCCACTGCCTTTTGGATGAGCTGGAGTTTGAGCAAGAGTATATTTAAGTTTATAAGTACAGTGGAAGAAGCCTTTGTCTGAACTGTTTTGAAAACACGCACATCAGCAAATTTCAGAGCTATTTCTCAACTACACACAAGCACCCTGACATAAGGCTAGAGTTCCAAAAGTCCTTGACTGAGGCAGGAAGAATCATATGAGGTAGAAAGGCTATAATTTGTGTTGCTGTTGAGAGCAAGGGCAGTTTTACTATGATTATTATTTTTACAGCAGTACCTGAGCCTCTGGCAGGGCCACGTCCAGGATGTTCGGTTGACCACGTGGTTCTCCGTTCTCCAGGCGGGAGTAGACCACTTGATAGCCACGGATTTGACCATGTTGCTTCTGGGCCAGTGGGGGCTTCCAAGCCACCCGCAGAGCCGTTGAGTTCATTACGTCCACCTCTACTCTCCTTGGAGGAGCGCCCGGCACTGCAGGAGGACAGACAGAGAGAGAGAGAGAGAGAGAGAGAGAGAGAGAGAGAGAAAGAAAGAGAGAGAGAGAGAGAGAGAGAGAGAGAGAGAGAGTTATACACCTTGCCTGTAGCCCTTTCGGAACTGGATTAATTTTCCAAGAGGAGCTTGAGTAATGTGCTGGGATTTGATTGAAAGTATCAGTCTAATTTCCCCCAACTTCCCATGAGCTGCAGTCTTGCCTTCGGATGGATTTTAGTTCAGGATTCATATGAATGGTTTAACTTATTTCTTTTATTACGAAAAGTTGTACCAGCAGCCAAAAGAAGCCATTGTTGTTTCCCCAGCAACCTTGGTCAGTAGAATGAATTAGACATTAATTTTAGCTAGACACACACATACACACACACTCTCTCTCTCTCTCTCTCTCTCTCTCTCTCTCTTTACCCAAGGATGCTTGTTCAGCTCCTGCGAGAGTTTAGGATGAATACAAATCTGATATCGATAAAAGGGAGCATCCTTAATGCTGGTCAATTGAGAGGGACGCAGAGTGAGAGAGAGAGAGGTGGGAGAGGTCAAAAAGCTCAGCTTTAGGAGATTAATACACAGAAGGCAGAGAGTTCATTCCCAGAAGGGAATGAAGAGCAGACTGGGTGTGTTAATGTGTGTTTATATGTGTATGCGTGTGTGTGTGTGTGTGTATGTGTGTGTGTGTGTGTTCTAACCTCAAGCATCAGCAATATCTGCCTCCTTTAATTGGAGGTATTTAAGCATATAAATGTGCTTAGGCTGTGGGATTCAGCTTCAGCCTTCGGAAAAATGATCGTGGCCTTTCAGTGAGTGAAGGTCATGCACCCTCCACACACACACACACACACACACACACACACACACACACACAAACTTATTTCAGTACACTGTAAAAGAGTTGGTGTTGTAAGAAAAGAAAAAAAAACTTCCCTAAAACTGATTTAATATAACAAACCCACATTTACATCGTACATGCTGGGTGTGTGTGAGTGTGTTACAATGTATGTGTGTAAATGTGCTTGAATGCCTGTGTTTCTGTTTGTGTGTGGAGGAGGGTGGCAGCACGCATAACCCACACACATACACATACACACACATACAAATACACACCCACAGTTAATCACGCACTCTGGATGCACCTGAGCTCTGGCTTCTGTTATAAGCTTATGGCTTTCTCTTCTTTTACTAAGAGTAAAAATGATTAGCTATGGGACCCGGCAACGGAGAGCTCAGAGAGAACAGGAGTGCCGCCTCTCTGCCTCTTAATGCTCCTCAACAGCTGCTGCTTCGCCGAAGCTGCTCTATTCTTTCACTCTCGGTTGATCTCTCTTCTCTCCCCCCGTTCAGACTGTATTTCCCCACGCCATTCTTCCATTTCTCATGTTTACTTCAAAACACAGAGCACTACTCTGATGTTACTGCAGCAAAGCCTGGAAAGCTTTCACTCAATTAAAAATGCAGAAAAATTCTATGTTTACATACATATCATAGCTGGATGTTGCCCACAGCATTTTACCGGCTTCATGTACTCATTCTCAGTGCTGTCAAGAAATATCTTGCAGATCCGCAATTTTAGGTTGATTTTTGGTAGATACCTTGAAGGTATAGGTAGATGTTTATTATTATTATTAGTAGTAGTAGTAGTAGCAGTTGTAGTGGTAGTAATAGTAGTAGTATGACTTATATTTCATATAATTTTATTTAATTATTTTAGCAACCCTGCAGAACAGTGGGAGGTGTCACATTCAGTCAGAGTAGCAAGTCCATGTAACCTTTCCACTGATGTTACGAAAAGAAAATGTGGGGAAATATCTCTGGGTAAGGTTCAGGTGCAAAGCCACTGTCGGTTATAGGGAGAGTGCAAGCATAATTTCATTCATAAGATAAATATATAAATAAAGAACTCTTTTTATGTACTTCGATAGCTGTCTCCTTCAACTCTCGCACTCGCTTCAGCCTCAAAGCTGATGGGGTGGCAGGGGGTTGAAGGAGAGGGTTGGGGGGGGGGCGATGGGGCGGGGGGGCAAGAATTATGCTGTTGCTGAAGGTATGAATCCCTGATAGGCCGCATAAATTTGTGCAAGCCGCAGAGGAAGGCTCCTCTAACCGCTGCTGCTAATGTTGCGGTCTTCCCAGCAATGCCCTTTGAATCAAAATCTGTCGACTGTTATAAGACTTGGCTGTTATTAGACTGGCATGCAAAATCAACAAACATTGTTTTTTGTGAAATTATATGTTGCCAACAGCATCTTTTTTGACAAGAGCTGAAAAGGTGGAGAATGTGTTCTGGTAAGCTAGAAGATGAAAAGAAAATGGAGGGACGAGGAGAAAAAAAGGCTCCTCCTCTGGATATGGAGGGAGACAACGAGAGAGAGAGAGAGAGAGAGAGAGAGAGAGAGACAGAGAGAGAATCACCAGAATGTGAATAATGCTCTCCTGCACTTATCATCCATTCAGCTGTCAATCAAAATGCTGAGCACAGCAGAGACCAGAGACACAGCATTAAAAGTCTATACACACACACACACACACACACACACACACACACACACACACCGTAAATTTCTCTCCATATAATTTGAATTAGTTTTTAGGTGGTACTTAAACGGGAATAGGTTTTATGTATTTATGTAGCTGGCTCTGTGTTTCTGTTATGTGTTCATCAGTTCAGCTAGTCACGGTATTCCCACTACTCCAGACTTGACTGCACCTCTGGAACACTCTGGAAGAATTTCTAAACTCTTAGTATTTGGAAGAGGCGTTGGAACTGTAAAGAGCTCTGGAGCAACAAGACCATTTTTGTAGAACCCAGAAGGAAGCAGTAGCATGGAGAACTCCAAAATAGAAATTCAGAAGGATCACAAGGATTTTTAAAAGCAGGTGTTAGACGTTCTGGAGCAACAGGCAACTTTATTGAGAAACTATGAGGCAGTTAGAAGTTTTGAAGCAGTCAGAAGGAGGTCAAACAGTCTGAAGCAGTTAGAAGGAGTGTTGAAGCAGTTATAAGAAGTTGAGGGATCACAGGAAGCCTTTCTTTAGAATTTTCGAAGTTATTAGGAAGAAGTTCTGGATCTAGAGGAAGCTTTCTGGAGAAATTCTGTAGTGGTTAGAAGGAGTTTGGAAGGAATTTTGGAGCAAGAAGAAGATGGTTAGATTCTGAAGAGGTTCTGAAGGAGTAAATTTTTGAGGCGGTTCTGACCATACCATCCTCTTTGGTTCTGATGCGGGTGCTCCTGCTCTCCGGACCGGGACCAACATCGGTATGGGCTTTAACCCAAATCTGGTACTCGGTCCACTTCTCCAGTCCCTCCAGCACATAGCTGGACACATCAGCTGGGATATCCTTCACTTCGTGACGCTCTTGGTCCTCGCCAGAGACTGCCTGATAGGCCAGAGTGTAGCGCACAATGTTCCCATTGCGACTGGCAGCAGGGGGCGCCACCCAACTCACCTTGATGCTTGTAGAGGTGAGGCTAAGCAGGTGCACTTCCTGTGGAGGGGCGGACGGGGCTGTGGGGTGAAGGGGGTCAAGAAGGAATGGAGAAACTCAGGACTGAGGAAAACTCATTTTGGACTGCACTGCGGTTTTGTGCTGAGGACAGTTTATTAGAAATCTCTTCTTTGTAACTCCACCCTACTGGGGTACAGATGTAGAGAATGACTGTGTTCTTCTGAAGTGGTGCTAGCATTATCAGTATTATAGGGGGTCCTGAAATTACGACGGAGATCCGTTCCTATGACAGTGATGTAACTCGAATCTTGGTGTAAGTCGAAACACACTCTAGCCTCAGTCACTTACCGATCCTAACACAGCTGTAAAATCATAAACTAGAACATAAAAACACAACTAAACCACAGAAAAAGGAAAAGGACATAAATGTACTGTACTTGTACACTGTAATGTAACAGAGAAAATGACAAAAAATGATTATAAAAAAAAATTGTTCAGAAGCCATGAAAATCGCCAAAAAGTTGCCAAACGAAGCAAAACAAACGGAACACTTGCACTTAGATAAGGGTACTGCCTCACTCATTTTGAGTATTCCTCCGCTGCGCCACTGAACTAGTTCTCCCACACAAGCGTCATAAACTCGAAATGCCGTATGTCGAGACCCTTGTAACTCGAGGACCCCCTGTACTGATGAGAATGGTCTATTATCTAAATGATATGTCATGAACAGAGATTTTGTGGTCAAAAACTGACCAGTATGGCACAGAGGTGGGCTGATATATTACCCAGCAACAGATCTGTAACTGTATGCATATACAGGGGACCTATAAAATAGGTAGAGAACATTGTGAGTGGAAGTACAACAGTAGCAGTTTCTTATAAAGTGGATAGTGTATGCGTTTGTGTGTGCATGTGTACGTTTGGTGCGATTGGTTTGCTTTATAAACACACAGGGTCTGCGTTTGTAACCTGGTCTTAATTATAAGAGTTATATTGATACAATATTGAAAGTCCTTTGTAGTTCAGGCCTACTCTTGGTCTGGAAAACAAGACATTTACATTGAATAAACTGCTGTTACACTCTTTGCATTTTCAAGTGCGGTAAGCCAAACCCATACAAATTAAAGTGATGATACCTTCAGGAGGGCAAAACATGGCATTTGCCCTGAAGGATAAACAAGCCAACAAACAAAGGGTGGAGATGCAATAAGTCAGCTACACCAGTCCCGAGTGTACATAAAACCCTGGTCAACATGATGTGAGCATCACTGCTTTTTGGGATGTCAGAGATGCCCTAAGGCGAAGCACGGTAGTCCTCTGGCACTGTCTGGAACATTTCCTGCCCCGTTTTGTCATCACATTCACCTGTGTTTTGTATGTGTATAAAAATCCCCTGCATTCCCTCCAGTGTCTAGTTTTAAATGTTGGAGCTGCGTTGCCATTTTTTTTGTTGTTTGTTTCTTGTACTTTCTTGTGTCTCTAGTCGTTTCACTGATTTTGACCTGGCCTACCATTAACAAAAATGCTGTTATGGATTGATCATTTAAAGATTGGAATTTTGTGGTCGAGTCATCTGGGGGCGAGTTGCCTTAATAATGTAAAGGGCAGAGAGAGAGTCTCCGGTGACGTCAGATCAGACAGACGCGTGTAACCGTTTGTTGTGGTTTCTATTTAAAAATCATCCCGCAAACGCTTGCTTTAGCGCTGCTAGTTAGCAACAGGCTAACATGCTAACCTGCCCATTTAGCAGAATACAAAGCCATATCCTAACATTTCTGGGTGAAAAATGTGTTATTAAGCCTATAAGATAGCAAAGTGTGGAAGAGTTAGGTTTTTGTACTGAAAATAGTTTTTTCTCTGATTCTTTAAGCTGTTTGCCTTTGCTTCCATGCTCATAGCACCTTCAAGACCCCTGTTTACATTCGTGTACAACAGAAATAAGGTTTTTGTGTGCACTGGAGCGCAATCACATTTAACATTTTTAGTGGAGATGCATTCTAGTTTGCAATAGTTCATTTTAAGTGCAGATTTTCATCTGATCTGTTTCATTTGCACTGCAATATTCAACACCTTCTTAGTTTTACTTATGACATTTATGTGGGTTTATGTCATAATTCATTTGTACATGATCATTTCCCAATTATATATATAATTGAATATATTGAGGAAATGTGTAAATGGATATTGTAAAATGTATATTTGTGAGAAGATATATTTAAATGTATTGTTTTTGTGCCATCGCATTTTTGTACAGACTGGGATGCAAGTAAACAACGTTGACTATGAATATAGCTCCCAAATTAGTTCGGATCATCCTGCTCAAAGCTTTAGGCAGAGGAGAGAAAAACCTTCTACTATTCAGCTTATCAGACGAATGTCATAGACCGTAAAAGAGGCGCCGTCTTTGATGGAGGTTTAGACAAAGCACAGTTGTCTTGCCATGCCCATGTGAGCATGAGGGGCTATGATAAATTAGACCACAGAAAGGGAAGACTGAAAGTAGGGAATGGGAGAGGGAAAGAAGAGAGATGGGGCGTGAGTTTCTCACAAAAGAGTGTAAGGAAGGTGGAAAAGAGTTGGAGAAATGAACAAAAAGGGCATAAAAGCAAAAGAAAGGTAATGCAGAGAGATGACAGAGATGCAAAATGGAGTGCAGAGAGCGATAGAGTGAGAGAGAAAGAGAGAGAAAGAAAGCACATGCAGAGAAGGAGAGACTAAGAGAGTGGGTGTTGAAAAGCAAAAGAGAGAAAAAATGGGTAAACTGTGTGTGGGAGACAGAGGGACTCAAAAAGCGGATGAAAGGAAGCATGAAAAAAGAGCACAGGAGGGGTGAGAGAGTGGCAGGGAGGTGAAGGAGAGCGGGACTGGATGTGTGAGTGAAGAGTGAGAAAGAAAGGAAGGCAGAGAAAGTAAGACTGAGGAAACGAGAGAGAAGGTTTGAGCAAGACGAGAGAGAGACAGACAAAGAGAGCAAATGCAGCTAGAGAAGAACAGGCCGAGAAAGTACGAAAAGTACAAAAAAGTACAAAAGTATTGGGACACACTTGTCTTAGTGCTTCAGCAGACCAAGACGTTTTGGACAACACCATGCTTCCAACTTTGTGGACACAGTTTGAGGAAGAACCTTTTCTATTCCAACATGATTGTGCCCCTGCTAATAAAGCAAGCTCCATAAAGACATGGTTGTATGAGTTCGGTGTGGAAGAACTTGACTGGCCCACACAGAGCCCTGACCTCAACCCCATCCAGCACCTTTGGGATGAACTGTGATCCAGGCCTTCTTGTCCTACATCAGTGCCGGACCTCATAAATGCTGTACAGAATGAAAGGGCACAAATTCACTCAGAAACACAAACGCCTTCCAAGAAGAGTGTAATAGCTACATAGGAAGGACCAACTCCATAGTAAAGTCTATGTATTTGAATGCAATGTCATTACAGTCCCTGTTGGTGTAATGGTTAGGTGTCCAAATACTTCTGTCCACATCGTGTTTCAAAAAAGCAAAAAAGAGAAAAACACAAGTGAAGCAGCAGAAAGCAGAGAGAGGGACTTAAAACAGTGGAGGGAAGGTCTAACTGAGAGGTGTGGTGCAACTAAGTGCTGGTCTAAGAAAGCACAGCTGGCTTTGCTACCTCTGAGTGGTCTGATGATCCTCCTGATCACTCAGCACTCAGCTAGCCAGCAGGGGTGTTTATAGTAGCTAACGTAACAGATTTTCAAGTCAGCATTCTCTCCCAGGTGCGTCTAACTGTCCGATGGTCATGTTGCTTTAATGGCATTTTGGAAAGACGCAGTGGCTGGCTTCACCTGTGCTTCACTCTCTCAGCTTTGGTGGTACAATATGACTTGGCAGAGTCATAGCTAGTGGGTGATACTGGGCACTAATCGGACATAGGAAAATCAGGAAAAAGAAAAAAAAAAAAGAAAAAGAAAGAGCGCAAGAGAGAGAGAGAGAGAGAAAGAAACAGAGAGAGTGACAGTGAGTCTCTGGAGAAGATGACTCAGTCTCACTGTGTAATATGGAGGCCAAATGAGAGGGAGTTCACAGGGCTGGCAAACCTCTCTCAGCTGACAAGATGAACAAACACCTCCCAATAAGCGGTGACTTTTCTTAAGCGCTGCCATAAATATTTCAGCTCACATCTCTGAGTGGTGGAGGTTTGGTTGGGAATTGAAAGGGACCAAAAAAAAAAAAAAAAAACCCCTCAAAAACATTAAGTGCGCAATCAATGGATACGACCTCGCCAATTAAGCAGCCCATGAAAGAAAGGAAGACTCTGTGCGTCTTCATAGTCAGAGTGGTAGTTTAGTGAAAAATCCATTGCACGTGTTTTGCCTTTACCTCAGATCAGTTAACCAACATTCAGTGTTCAGTGTCTAAAGATGGCTTCTTTAGTTTTGCAACTGAGCTACAAGGCTAAAGTAGCAAACACACGAGTGAGCATAATGCGAACTGCATGCTTTGACCAATTTGGTGTGATTGAAAACTGTATACATCCTTTTTACGCAAATTCCTTTGAGAGCCGTTATAAATGTTCCACCTCTGTGAGGGATGCAGGCTCGGTTAGGGAGAGATTACACTGAAGAGCCTGCATCACTCGCAGAATATGAACCAAAACGAAGAAAAGATCAATAGACATGGCACTGGCCAGCGGAAGCGTCGGAGGAGGAAGATTTTGTTTAGGTTTTAGAAGGTAAGCTAATACATCTTGAGAAGGTTTTGCGCCAGTCTGGGCAAAGTCTATCATTTTCGAAATTTCAGCAAAAAGAGCTGCATCCGTGACCAATAAAATGGAAATGGCAGGCCAATACATAATTTAATGGACACAGATTTTAATGATAGATGAGCTCTGTGTGAACATATTTCCAGGTAGATTTTTTATGTGAAACTTATCTTTGCAGAATAAGTATTTTAAGCTAATTAGTACATTTCACAGAGTTACCTGAACATTCAAAGTAGTTGAGAAATAATTATAAGGAGAACTGATAGGAATATTCCTGTGTGAGATCTAGCAGTGCAACATGACGAGTGTTAGTGCATTTGTTAAGTGTCATGTTAGCTCAGTCTGACAGACCACTTATAGGACGAACATGGAGGGAGAGCTGCTGCTTCAGAATTGATATTTGGATGTTTTTAGCAAGTTGAAGGTGACTGGCTAAAGTGAGACTTCCATTTGTTGGATGTGATCTATTTTATCTTTCATTTTTAAAAGCACCCCCACACTTTACTTCTTTTTGAGCTTTCAGCCACAGTTGTTTTTCTTTTGCTGCCTGTTCACATTGGCACCACCCTCCAGATTCATGTTAAAGGTTAAGTCACAAACTCACTGTGGTCACAAGATGTCAAATAAAATGGAAAAATCATAACGTACATTTTTTGCTGCATTATTTTCGCAGTACACTATATGTTAGTGATGCAGCCTCCTTGTGTCTCTTTGCTATGTGAACGACACGTGTCTCAAGAACGGAGACTGGAGTTGATTAAACAAATGCACAGAATGGACAGAACATTCACCTTGTAATATCTAACGAGCAGAGAACGAGCGCTGGAGGAGAGAGCGTCCTCTACAGTAGGTAGAGATGCAGTGGAGGAGGCTGTAATTCATAGAGTGTATGCTGTACTGTGTTGGTACTTACTGGACTGGGCGGTTCGGGCCTCGATGGGCTGTGTGTAAACACCCAAACCCATTTCAGAACGTGCAGCCAGGGTGAACTTATAGAGAGTGTCGGGCTTCAGGTTTTCCACTGCATAAGAACCGGCTGGGTCAAAGGACACGTGGTTCTGAGAGAGAGAGAGAGAGAGAGAGAGAGAGAGAGAGAGAGAGAGAGAGAAAGAGAGAGAGAGAGAAAGAGAGAGAGAG
>JBBIGA010109525.1:0-10682 GCA_037576975.1 Alestes dentex | reverse complement strand
CTTGACTTGGACTCGAGCACAAAGACTTGAGACTTGACTTGGACTTGGGAAAAATGACTTGTGAACATCTCTGAGGTGTGTTTGTTCTGCTGCAATGTATCTGGTATGTGAGTATGTTCAGAAACAGTCATTTTGACATATATATACACAGAAGAAAAGAATATATCGTTACTGCACATGCTTCAAATTATACCGCAGTATAGATTTTAGGCCATATCGCCCAGCCCTAATCCCAGCCATATACAAAGAGTACACAGTGAGACAAAATATCATCCTCCTGGACCATAGGTGCAACAGACAACACAACACATAAACAACACAGACAAACATGAGGGTGAAAAGGGGGGGACTGACTTAAAATTAAACCTATACATGTATAAACATATCTTTGGATGCGCTATACCTTAAAAAAAAAAAAAAAAAAAAAAATATATATATATATATATATATAAATGTACTATAAAAAAATACTGAGGGCTTAGCACAAATGTCATGTCTGAGACGATCACGGTTTGGCCTTCCAGTTAAAAGGCAGCTTGAGAGCCCTGAGCTCAGCTTTTGCCACATCAAGCCTGCATGAGTGAAGTCAGATGAAGGAACAGAACCACATCAATGTCCACTGCACACCCGCACTGTGCCTCCTACGAGTTGGACTGTCCACTGATCTGCACAGCCCTGCATGAGCTGTGACATTCTCGCATGTTTTATCACAGAGAAAAGAAGGCACTGGCTTACGCAACAGCGCCGGGTTCTTACTTAAGCTGATTACACATAGACACATCAGTGTCCTGATTAAACACACTACAGCTCAGAAGCACTTACAATGACCTGCACAAATTTTGTGCAGTTTAGGGTTTATCCACAGTGCTTTTATACATCTTACTGTCATTGTTCTTGCCAAGGAAGACTTGAAAAACATCACAATTTCCAACACTATTAACGCAAGCTTTGAATTTCAGATCAGAGGGGGACAACATGAGAATTACATTACATTACATTCATTTGGCAGTCGCTTTTATCCAAAGCAACTTACAGTATGAGGAAACACTCAAGTTTTAGGACAGTGGGAGAACCAGAGGAGATTTCTAAGTGCTAACAAAATTTTTTTAATGCAAGAAGATGCATTAGGAGAAGAGATGTATGGTAGAATGTATGATATCCGTGTATCAGAGGGCAGGTTTATCATTATTATGGTAATATGTTGGAAAATGTTGCATTAATTATTTTTTATTTCAAAAACAGTAACCCTCTCATCCATAACCATATCCCAGAGGAAACTGTTGACTAAATGTAGGAGTGCTTTCACATCTGTAGCCTACAACACACCACTACATATGACACCATGTGTCCAAAATAAAGCTTGAGATTTATATCTCTTCCTTTGGGAAGGCAAAAAGAATTCAGTAATGATTTTCTCATGTTAAGGTCTACTGACCATTAGGTCCAGTTTTGGGCACTGCATTACAGTTCCCTTACCTCATGCCCTCATATACAGACATGAAAAAGCACTCAAGGGAATCCACTTATTCACTGCCTACTATGCTGTATTTTCTACTAATGGAACTTCACAGAAGAGCAGAACACTGCAGGCTGTGCCCTTTAATACTGGGTCGAGATGTACAGTTTGTCTTTATCCAAGTTTGTTTACACAGTAACATTTCATCCAATTCAAATCATAATTAAAATGACAGTCATATCTGACCACCTCAGTTAAAATGCTTAAAATGCAAAACCTAGGAAACAAATTCACCACAATATTTCATGTGATCCTTCTTTTTTTTTTTCAATATGTAAAACTCAACAAATAAACAGCAACTGTGCATTAAAATATTTCCAATTTTCTGTGCAAACTTAATATTTTTGTTAAATATCAAAAAAATATCACACTTGATTGACTTTCCTCTACTTTCTTCCAACAGCCACACTGTAGATAACACTGCAACCAGGTCTGGACTTTGAACTTTAAGAAGGGGGTACAAGAAAGTAACCCCAGCTTCATTAAAAGTGTTGAAATGGAAAATTCGATATTTTCAACACTGCCAGAGCTTGGTTTAGATAAGCTCTTCAGGAAGCAGCAGTAGCACATATCACACTATATTTGAGTGTAAAATCAGATTACTGCAAGATTAAGTGTGATCAAGTGATTAAGTTATCCATAACAGTGAGATCTCTGCTATTCATATAGCAAAACTGCTCGAAACTCTTCTGGAAAAGATACTTTGAACTCTAAGGCCTGTATTCTGAGTGGAAGTGTGTCACAGTAGTGCTTTTTTATCAACAGTAGCAATATGGTAGACAAATGTCCTGTCAAAAACTAGATTCATTTTACCTGTGGAGGTATTGCAACATACTGTATAATTACTATATATTAATGTCGCTTCCAAATTTTGTAATTCACCAAATCCGGAGTTCTCTCAGTAGTAGTAGTCCTGTAAAAACAACCCAGTGGTCATGTAATAAGAAAACCTCCTTAGAGGTATGAGCATATGGTGTGTTATTATTATTGAGTATTATTATTGAGAGTCACTTGATGAAACCACATTTGTATTAGCTAATAATGGAATGTTTTGTCTATGTTATTATTAATAAGAGTCAGGAGGTCAAATGTAGGGCTGGCCCAAAAAGCCTTTTACAGGCTTCAAATATTCTGACTACAAGCATCTTCATTTTCAGCCCCTAGTGTGACAGAAAGATATAAACACTGTCAAACACCTAATTCATGCACTGGATAACTATCAAACACCTAATTCATGCACCCCCCCACAACCAAACAATAATAAACAAATAAATATAGGCCCAGACTATAGATGAATCTCTGCAAAACTCGGCTTCATATGGGATAACGAAAATACTGACTTACCAATTTTATAGATTTTTCAAAACTGTTTATCATCCAAGCACAATTGTTTTATTTTTAATATTCGAAGATGCCAGGTACTCTTACATTCATGATAAAGGGACCTACACAACTCTGTTTTGAAGATATGAGGTTTTGTTATGTCAGTGATAATGTAAGAACTGAAAAGAGATCTAGTGGAGGATAAAAATCCAACAACCAAACAACACCAAACCAACATAACCATCACCATGCTCTCCTTCACTCCTTGCCAGATGCAAATATCAACAGTGAAGAGAAACATTTCAGAAATCATGCTGCAGATATGGTTTGCACCAGTCTACCATCAAAAAGGGCTTCTATTAAGCTGGCAAATCCCTCGTCAACAGGAGCAGGTGCTGACGCAGCTGTAAGGACAGAAGACGATTTTCCACAATTAAATTTAAGTCTTAGATTCAGGGAGTGTGTGAGGGATTGGAGCAAGTGTTGATTGTACTCACTGTACTGCATTTCAGATACTCACCCTGAGAGCATAGTACTGCCCCCCCAACCACCGTCACTGCCACCAGCCCACTGCCTTCGTCGGCCGTTGCCATGGTTACGGCGCATGTGTGAACCGCGAGGAGAGGAGACAGGCAGGACGGGAGGCCTGACTTCCTCACAGCAGCAGAGCCCATGCCTCAGCCTTCTTATTCATCCTGTCAGTATGAAATATGCTCCTCGTTTCAAAGAGCGCTGGCCCCTTTAAGAGGCAGACGGCCAACATGAGCCTCTCACAACACGATGCTACAGCCGGAAAGGAGTAAATGGCAATGTCAGGCATTCATGAGGCTGCTTATGCTGGAATCCTTGGTCCCATACATTTCTGAGGACGATTCTCAAAAATACTTTAGATTTGGGTATTTGTAGTTAATGAACGACTATTCAATTAAATGAAAAACACAACATGGTGTCAAAATAATTCATAATCTTATTTAAAAAAAACATTTGTGTTATTGCAGCTGTTTTTGAGATTAGATTTTAGTGTTTCTTGCAATGCACTTCATTTTTAACCTGATATTTATGGAAAAAGAGTGGGACTGTGGGGGATTGTGTGGGATTGTGTAAGTAACAAAAAATCAATTGTGCACTACTGCCAGCGAGCTAAAAATGAAAAACTTCCGTTTATAGCACTGTGCATCTGGGAGCATAGTATATCCTTTGGTCTAGAGTAAACAAAACACTTGGCTGAACAAATATTTTAAAAGATTTATGTTTTGAACTTACTGCAATATTACTAATGCTATATAGATGAGCAGTCTAAGCATTCTCCCACTGGAGAATGCTTAGACTGCTGAGCATGGCTTGAAAATGCCCTGCAAATACCATGTTTAGCATTCACATGAGAATTAATCACCATGCGAGTGCATTTTCAATCAAGCAATCAAGTATGAATATGTAATTTTGACAACCACAGCTAAATTAATTGCAACAGTTTTGACAAGTCATATGTGGAATTGATGGTATCTTGTTACTTGGTTGCATATGAGCAATATGTTCTTACGATGTTTTCGTCAAGCTCTACAATTACACAGTATTGTCAGTAGAGGCGCAACAATGAATTGTAATCCCACAATAAGACAATGTGTCCCATGGAGAATGGACATTCTATTAATTCTAATATTTTTTTTTGCCATCAAATGTAACTGCATTATCTGAACACCAATGCCTTTCAAACACCCCTACAGCACTCTTTTCCCTTCCTGTTTTTAGTAAGTTGTGCAACATGATCCTGATCATCATTCTGGTTGAAATTTTGTCCACAATATCATGAGAATATCAAATTGTGAACTCAGTATCATAAACTGAATCGAATCATGGGCAGAGTTTTATTAAACAGCTATGCGATTTGAACATAAAAGCAAAACTTAACATTGGAGGTATTCCTGCGTACATTTCTTAACTTTGTAATTGATAATGATCCACAAAAGACCCGATATCATAACGAAACACCTTCGCTACCCTGCTGTTCCCACAGAGTTGCCAGAATGAATGTCTTTGCAGGAAGTAGGTCAGTGTTTACACCACCGAGTGCTACACTGGTCTGTGAATTATGCAGAAGGTTTTGTCTGCTAAGCGATAACTTTAGCCAGCAGTTCTTGTCGTGCAGACGTGGGAGAAACGCAGCAACCAGCTGAAATGCACAGTATTAAATAAAGCAAACGCTGATCATTTACAACCTGCAAGAGAAGCAGTTCATCCTTACAGTGTGTTTTATGTGTGCGAATATCTAAAAGATGATCCAGAGTGTGTGACCATGCGACATATATCACATATACTGAACCACTGCACTGTGATTTCAGCTGTCACAACTCGAGTCCACGTGACAGTATAGTCTCCATGGTGATGGAGGGAAGTCACAGAGGACATCCATTGCTGAGAGAGACACGCTAATGGGGACGATGCTGGATAAACATCATACACTTATCGTCCACTTGGCACATAGCATCCTCTTTTGAAAACGACACATGTACGCTTACTGTACATATTTGTATAGTACTGTACAAACACAGTTATTACTAATTTACTTAAAACTAGATAATTAAATACTTAAAACTGCTTAGGCATTATTTTCAGAGCAAGTATGCTTGAAAGAAAAACAATGACACTAGAATAAATAAAAATCAACATTAATATTTAATAAATTATGATTTTATATTAGTGACTGTGTTAGGTTAATCACTTCCAATAAAGATGCACCAGAATGAAAATCCCTGGCCAAAATTGAAAATCAGGATGCACTGGGCTGGAAATGGTGTGGTCACAGTGTAAAGTGATCACAGTATGTAAGCTACTGTTTGTGCTTTGAAATCCAGCTTGTTCTGCATCAGAGACCAGTTGGTCATTCAAGGCCAAAAATCCATTGTTTTTTTTAGTTATTCTTTGCACTTTGGCTCTGGCGTTTGGAAATATTTTTGAAAAACGAAAATAGTTCTATGTGGCCAGTAGTTTCACTGCTGATCTGCGATCACTTTAACTGGCTGAATGCATCCGTGACGACCGGTCGGGAGATTAGATAGACCAAAAAAACATTTGAATCACTATTTCCTTTATTGAATTGCCATTAAAGTCAAAGATTTTGATACTTTAGCGCAGGCCTTTTATTTCAGACGTTTTTCCTATTTGACTTTTTGGCCCAACACTGAAAGTGCCATTTCAGAAACTTTCTGCCGTCTCTAACCAAGGTAGCCCAGTACTTGCTATTACAATCAAGCACCTGGTTGAACTAACCAGTCCTTAAATTGACATTTATACTACTTTAAGTTAAATCAGGTATGCTGCTACTGGATGGTGAACAAATCCATGCAATTGCTGAAGCCTTATGGATTTAGTGAAATCTACAAAGTCTTTTTAGTTTTACACTTTTTAATGTTTATTTTATGCATTACACACAATAGTCTTTTTTCACCTTTAATGTTTATTTTCTGTGTTATACACAATAGTGTTTATACCAGCAAAAACACACTGTGCAGAAAAGCCGTTCTGAAGACTCTTCTCGGCTGGTCTATAATTTTTGCTTAGTGCTGAGTGTCCCAGATTTTGTAAGGACACCCTTCGCCATTTTGAGTGTGTTGGAACAGGGATTCACAGGAGTTCCTCTGTTCATTAAAGACCTTGACAGCAACACAGAGCCACACGTCCTCCGTGTTTTGTGTTGTTATGCTGCTATAAACAGAGAGACTTCAAACTGCATGATTAGCAGTGATGAAAGCTTGAGGCAAGAGATTCCTCTAGCAGAAACCTTTCTGCCGCACAAGCACACACACACACACACACCTCTCTATACTATATTTTAACAAACTGTCCTCTTTATTCATTGTTCCCAACAGACTCATGCTGCTGCCATCTATTATTCATAAGATCTCACCAGTTTTCCGCACAGCCCTGTGTACAGATCACTCAGCCTCTGTCTCTGATTCTGACGCTGACCACTGTCCATACCTGTATTTCAGCTGTGTATCTATAGTGTTTTAACTGGGACACAGAAACATTAACCAGAACTAACCGTCAGCAGAACTGACCCGCCACACAAGCCAACACGTGAGACGCTGTTCAAGTGTTTTCAAACCTGCAGTCATTTGGTGGGATCAACATCACAACAGCACACAATCAGAATTTTGGTATAAATAACGTCACGTCAGGTAAGAGCACTCACACTGCATTTGAACGCTGTTGCAGCACCTTACTTTTGATGTAGTATTTTATCTGAGAGCAAATAATGTTATTTATAATATAAAAAGTATTGAAACCTGCTTGTGTTTCATATGTTCTCATATAATAAGAATAGAAAGAGAATTTATTATTTGAGGGGTTGAGAGGGTGGTTATCGTACTGTTCATTGGTTGATAAAGAAAAAAAAAAGGGAAAGCACTTAACACTCAACAAGGTATCTGTTTATGGGGAATGTATGGTCCTTCAGTAAAAAGAGGCGATTGGCCTGCTGGTAAAGCCACAAGCAGGAAAAAACTCTCTCGTTGTGGAGACACTATACATGCACAGTAGCTAGAACAACCTGAAAAAAAAAAAACTACAAACCACTGACATATTTTTGACAGATTTTTACCAGTGATGTCAAATATCTTTTAAAAAATTAATGTGTTTTTTAAATTTCTGTTTTATAGTTCTCTCCTCATTCAAAGAATGAGAGACCTGGACTTGTATGAGAGTAAATAATTGCCTGGGTGTATTGCCTCACCGAGTAGACACTCGTTCCAATAAGGATACTGATAAAGTAAATAAAAATGACAGAAAAGAAACTGCCATTAAAATTCATGAGTGGTGTACCTCTATACAATCATGCAGTTGTAAAAAGGCCAAATGAAATCTACAAATAATCTATGCAGGTATAAGATGCTGCAGTCTGCAGAATCATTATCATGCCAATGTAATCTTTAGAAAACATCAAAATGGACGAAAACATACTACTGTTATCATCTTACCGCAAAATACACATCCCCTGAATTTTCAGTATATTTAAACACCACCATGTTAACACTGAAAACTGTGGTTCCTTCTGGGCACTAATATCATGGTAAGAAATAGACAAATGACTGACTGAATCAAAAACACTGTAACTGAAGCACTCCAAAATTAACTGGAATATAACCACTTTACATTAACTACATTAGAAGTTAAAAATGTTTTTGCCTCCAATCATAGAGCTACTTTATAGTAAGTTACGTAGTTATGAGGCAAGAATTGAGGTATGGGCCCCACATACAGATCGTTGTAGTTTAAGAGATTTACTGGAATGTCTAACGTAAAGTATGTTGCGAGTCACACACTATTTCCTGATGTGCCACCCACACCAGGCTGATGATGTACAATAACTTCTCATAATGAGGGCAGACTGAGTCCCTCAGGAGCTGTCAGCACTAAAATTACTCACTCCCACTTCTGCAAAGGCCACAAAGAGCATTAACAAGAGTCAAACATATGAAAGATAAAAAATCCACCATAATGACAATGCAAACATACTTCCTTAACACAGCATTTCATTCCGTCACTGTTTTTTTCAAAAACCTTTTTTTCTACAGTGTTTCTCTGTTGCTTTAAGGTTCACCCATGTCATATCCAGATGTTTCTAAATTCATCCACTTTCATGTAGCCTCTTAATATACTTCTAAAAATGTGCTTCTACCTTCAGGGCAGATTATGAGAGGCCATAGCTGTCAAGTGTCACGGTTTAGCTGTGAAATGTTTTTTCGCTGCAGTCCCTGTAAATGAATTACTTAATTGAATGAAATAAATAAATGCATTAAACCTGAAACCTTTACAAGTTCCTGGCATTTTTATGATGTCTAATGGATAGTAATGGTGCTTTAGTTTTTTCTTTACTGGTTGATTTCATAATGTAAAGGATTCTGATACCTTGTGTTAGATTCTAGATGCTTAGTCATCAAATTGGATCTAAGATACATGAAATTAGTGGTCCTTTAATGGTAGCAATTAGGTTAATTCCCATCAGGGAGCATCAGGTTTTTATCCTAATGATTGCAGTGGTCTTCCTGTTTTTAAGTAAGGGCATTAAAACAACTTTGTTTCACAAAACTCTTGTGCACTGCGGTGTTATCACAGTAACCAATACTCGGGTCTGATGCTTATTTAGATAGCAGCTCCTGTTTCTTTTGTCAATACAGCCCTCTCAAACTAGCTCAGCATGCTGGTTTTGTGCACAGACAAAGCCAAAAATGGTGCAAAAAAAGAATCTGTAAAAAACATGGGAACAATTTACAAAAAAGTGTAGTTATGTTAAAGTCAGTCAGTGTTTGAGCTCATGCTTTTTTTCCAAACTCTGCAGGTTTATTACCTATCTATCACCCATCTCCCCTCTTTCACTGACAGGTTTGAACAGTTCTGAGCAATACTGTACAAATGAAACAGTGTATTCTGGTAAGAGTCATTGTCTTGCTCTGTCTCATAGCACATACTTGTATGTTCATTAAGCACGGCCCACACTCAGCATACACCAGGGAACTTTGAAAAAATGTCACCTCGAATATTATGCTATAATAACACGCTACATAAAACAACACCGATCATTTCTTTCACAGATGCTAACTCAGCCCTTATTTAATGCAATACGGCCCACTTGTAATTACTGTAAGAATCATTTTTGGGTCTGCGGGTGGATGCTAGAGGAAATATCAGATGATACAATATGGAGTCCTGAGCACATGTGACTCAGTGTTGGCAGTGAGATTTCACACCTCTGCAATGCTTTTAGTTAATTCTGTTCATATTGAGAAGATACCTCTCACACTGGAGCCAGTCATGCACGTTAAAGCTCACAGCACTTCTCGTCAGCACCAGCCAAAGTGCCAGGCCTGCCAAGCTAAAAATCGCAATATTAGCCATTCTCTGACCTGGATACCGTGCCAAAATAAGATTTCACTCATTTTAACGCGGTACTACATTCTGCAAACATTTCTATGAGACTAAGGTGGACAACATGCCCCTGCGATCAAAAGGCTGTTGGTTCGAATCCCAGGACTGCTGGTGGCACCACTGAGGTACCCTTGAGCAAGGTACCGTCCCCACACACTGCTCCCCGGACGCTGTGTTCCTGGCTGCTCGCTGCCTCACTTGGTGAATGGATTAAATGCAGAGGAAGAATTTCGTGCTGTTTACACCGAGTGCAGTGGTGTGTTCACGTATGACAAATGGACACTTTACACTTACCCATTAGCCTTGTTTCTCCAGTGCAAAACTAACTTCAGAGACCAAACGTGTGTTGCCTGATCAGTGCAAAACTTCATACATCTATTTGAGATTACCCAGCTGCTCAATACGCCCTGAAGTAAGTTTGTACAATACTAACCAGACTAGCTAAGCTTCTTCTATTTATTAGCAATCTTATAGCTGAGTTGCAAAGAAGTTAACTTCAGATACCAAACGTGTTGGTCCATTTAGGGCTAGGGAAAATGTATGTACATTGAATACTGAACCGTTAATAATATATTAGAAGGCAAGATTCTGTAAATAATGCATACTGAAACTCTGCATTTGTGCACTGTTTGGACATGCTGTGTTCACACAGCGATTAGCACTGCGCAGGTGAGGCTGGGTAGAACAATACAATTATTTCGAGCTCTGACGTGGTCGTGGATGTGAGTGGGTGAGAGGGTGTGATGCAGAGGGTGTCTGATGCATGTATTTTCGTGCAACGGTGTAATGAGAATCTGTGTGGGGGGTGTGTAGGTGGTTAGTGACTACAGAGGAGGAGAGAAAGAGAGAGAGAGAGAGAGAGAGAGAGAGAGAGAGAGAGAGAAAGAGAGAGAGGGAGAGAGAGAGAGAGAGAGAGAGA
>JBBIGA010109494.1:0-10682 GCA_037576975.1 Alestes dentex | reverse complement strand
GAGAGAGAGAGAGAAAGAGAGAGAGAGAAAGAGAGACAGGAAGAGAGAGAGAGAGAGAGAGAGAGAGAGAGAGAGAGAGAGAGAGAGAGAGAGAAAGAGAAGGATAGAGGGTGAGAGAGAGAAACAGGCAGAGAGGGAGAGAGAGGGAGAGAGAAAGAAAGATAGATGGGGTGAGAGAGAAACAGGTAGAGAGAGAGAGAAACAGGCAGAGAAAGAGGGAGAGAGAGAGAGAAAGAGAAAGGCAGAGAGAGAGAGAGAATAAGAGAGAGAAAGAGAAAGATAGATAGGGGTAAGAGAGAAACAGGCAGAGAGAGAGAGAGAGAGAGAGAAAGAAGAAAGATAGATAGAGGGTGAGAGAGAGAGAGAAAGAGAGAGCGAATGACTATTACTAATGCCTCAGAGTTACAGCAGGAAAGCATTAATGTCACGTCTTGAATACACGCAACCTTATATATATCCTGTTTTGGCGCCTTTTATGACCAACACACACTAAACAACACATTATCACATTATCCAACTTTTAACTATTTGCTACATTAAGTGAGCACATCAAACTCCCACAAAAATACATGCTGTTCCATTACAAGGAGGTGGCAGTAGCGAAAAATGATCTATTCATATTTGAGCTGTTGGCCTGAATACAATACTTGATTATATTCCAGCTGAAAAAAATCACATATCTGATATTCTCTAAAGGACCCAAATCTAGATCAAGATGATAAACTTGGCCCAGAATCCGGACAGAATTTGACAAAAACAACAACTGCTTTAGTAAGAAAGAGGTTTGAAAATGCGCATGCGAGTTTGTATGTATTTGTCTACGTTTGTATGCATGTATGTATATGTATATAAGCATGTATGTATGCACATGTGCATGTATGTATTTACATATGCATGTACAGTATCGTGCAGGACTCTTAGATCCCTGAGAAAATTACATTAAAATCTATTTATCTGAGCAACATGTGCTTTGTGTGTGTGTGTATATATATATATATCTATATATGTATTTATGTAAGTATGTATGGATGAGTGTGCATGTGTATGTATGTATGTTAGCATATATACATGTATGTACATATGCATGTATAAGTATATGCATATATGTATGTTTGTGTGCATGTATGTATATATCTATATATGTATTTATGTATGTGTGTATGTATGCATGTATGTATTTAGGTATGTGTGTTAGGTCTGTTTGTGTGTATGTATGTATGTATGTATGTATGTATGTATGTACAGTATGTTTGTGTGTATGGATATATGTATGTATGCATGTATGTATGTGTGTATGACTTTGTGTGTATGTTCGTGTGTATGAATGTATGTATGATGTATGTTTGTGTGTATATATGTCTGTATGTATGTATGTGGTACCTGGACTGCTCCTCACTCTCTTTCTCGTGCAGACTGAGGCTGAGGTTATGCTGTGCCTGCATCTCCTCCGGCACCTCCTGCAGCGGGCTGTCCGGCTCCTGCAGGCACGGCCTGTAGTTCTCCAGCTCGATGCGCTCCGGGGTCCCACACAGCCGCTTGGCCAGCCGGGGAGGCAGCTCAGGAGGTGCGCAGGACCAGCTGTCCGGGGGAGTGACTGCGTCCGCAGACCCGGGGGAGGAGGCAAGCAGAGGTGTGGGAGGAGGGCCAGCAGCTGCCTGTGAAGAGACTGAGCATTAGACATTACAGAAAACACACTTATAAAAAGAGGAAAAGAAACTGCTACAGCTGTAAGTTAAATCAGGCAACATTCAGAGACAATGGAGTGCAGCACTGGCACTGGGATTGGACATTTTAAAACCATTTGTTCCCGAGTTATAATATAGAAGCTGCTAAAACTGAGGAGAAGTTTTAGGGATGTACTTATGGACAGGCTTTCTGTGACTACTGACGTTCATTTAGAACTATGTCTACGAGGCTAAAGAACCAAAATCCGGACTACAGACTGCAACACGGGTAAGTGGAAACTCAGCAACATTAAATTTTTTGCTGATCTTTTTGGCTCACAATTTATTTTACCATTCAAAAGTTCTAAATCAGCATTTTAAAACTATTAAAGATAGAAAGACAAGAGACACATGTACATAATTTTTCTGACATGCACAAAACAAATCAGATATGAGACTGACAATCTTCAAGCAAGCAGAAAGGGAATTGCCTTTTTTTCCCTTCTAAACTGCTTCTATCAAAGATGTGAACGTTTTTCATTTCTGATGTCCTTCAAATCTTTTTGCACGGATTTGAGTCTCATCTGGTTAGTGTTGCTTTTGGCAGCCTGTCTTAATTTTAGTTTTAGGCTAGTCTTTGTGTCAAGCTGTCATTTTAGTTTTTATTAGTCTTAGTCACGTTTATACTCTTTTTAGTCTAGTAAAGTTTCAGCCGACTAAAAGTCTGAGCATTTTAGTCTTATTTTAGTCAGAATTATCCATGACTATTTTTGTCTAGTTTTAGTCAATGAAAGTTGCATTTTAATCTCTTTTTTAGTAATGTAATTCTGTTTAACCCAGTCAATATAGTATAAGTATCTAGCAGAATAGACAAAATCGAAGTTTTCTTTTAGTCAAACCTATTTCACAATTCAAACAAGGTTATCTTATTATTATATTATTGTTACCTTATAGACTCCAGGATCCTGTACATCCATTCCAGACACGGAAGACACTCGGATTTGAATTCACGACATTTATTTTGCCAACCAAACATGTTAGAACTTAGAAGTACACACACATTATTTAAATAAAATAAATAAATAAAATAACATCACATCACTAAAAAGTGCAAATAAAATGAAAATGTGTGTGTCTATTGCCATAAAACCCACATTTGTAAAACTGGTAAAAGTCTTCACCTTCAGTGTGTTGGCCTGAACTTACTTGAATATTTTTTTTTATTCCTGAACAAATATAGTCTACACAACCAAATCAGAACAATTTAGGATCAGGTTTTTTGGCATGGATATGGGAAAGGCTGCTTATCAAAAAGCTGTGTGCGGAAACAGGAAACAGAAATAAATATAAAAATATAATAACAATAATTATTATTATTATTATATTTTTATTAGTAGTAGTAGTATTATAAATAAAAACGCGATTAAATGGGAGGAAATAACGTCTCGTCTCCTTTTAGTCAACAAAAATGAAGAGACATTTTAGCATAGTTTTAATTTTGTAAACCACATTTGGTCTCGTACTTATTCGTCAACAATATTACATTATATATTTCATTATAGTTATCGTCACATGACCAGCATTTATGTTGCGTCTGGTCTCGTTTTTGTCTTGTGATAAATGTTCGTTGACGATGATATTAAGCCATAATTTTAGTTGACTACATCTGGTTTTAACATCATGTCTAAAAAAAATCGAACTTATGCATTACCTGAAGAAATGACTATAATCATGTACTGGTTTCATGTTAGTCAAAAGGAAAAAGGCTTTCTTTCCAAAAGGTTACGTGAGGGATGTTAACTTTGTCAAAAAAGATACTTACATATTTTATCAATTAATAAATTCCAAAAATAATTAATAAAAAAGAAATACCTTTTCCATGTATGAATTATAATATTTAAATGTGTAGAGTACCACATGCAGAGTTTCACTCCAAACAGCTGTTCTAATATAAAAGAGCTGATGTATAAGGTGCTTTGTCAAAAACAAATATGTAATAAAGGTGGCATTTATCATGATTAAGCATGTATATATTTTTGCATGTATGAAGCCCACATCAAATACTGTGGAAAAAAAGGAAAAATGATAAAACTGCTGTTTAATGCACTTTTTGAATTAAACCCTGTTTTGTTTAAACCCTGCTCTGAATGGTAGAAAACCTCATGTAGACCCTGATTATCAGATATTAATTAGTTTGGATTACAGACAACTCAAGACTATGTGGAGTCCAGTGTTTACCCTGCAATAACACACATGATTAACCTCAGGAGGGCTTGGTAATTACTTCAGTTAGATACAAACAGATGTGTTAAATCACCAAAATAATGCAATGCTGTGGCCCTCCAGGACTGTCGTAATAATCCTGAGGGTATACGAGGTTTTACAGCTCTGGTCCTGCACTGAATAATTAGGTGTTTTCCCACCTAATTATCCAATCAAGTTCTCCCGGAATGTTCTAGGAGAGGGAAAAAAACTGAAATATGCAGGGCAGGATATGCATACACCAGCAATGAGAACCTCTGGTCTAAACCAAAGGCAGAAACAGCAGTACCTGTTCAGTGTGAGCGGCCGGGGTCGGAGCCGGCCTCTTCCTCTGAGCCAATCCCGCCAGCCTGTAGTTGTAGTGCTGCTTACAGTAGAACTTCCCTGCTCAGAGAGAGGGGAAGATACAGAGAGAGAAATAGTAAAAAGTGTAAAAAGTGAGGGAGTTAGACACTTAAATTTATATCACAGAACAAGACCCAGCAAAAACCGCCTCTTTTTCAAATGATAAACCCATGTGACCGAGAAGAGTCCAATGAGTGAATGTTCTTTGGAGTGTGTATGTTTGTACGTGTGTGTGTGTGTGCGCGCCACAGTGTCACTTGTGGCTAAACAATACAGCTCCTGTCCTCCCTAACACACACACATCAGACCTTATGACTACAGAACCAAAACAACGGAATGGTTTGTCCGAAGGGACGAGCGACGCCCACGGCGAGACCCAGCTGACGCTGTGAAACAGCCGCCTTTGAGACAAGAGCCATAATAACATTACTGAAACGGCAGCAAAAAAAATAACTGCAGCTAAGGGCATAAAAACCCTGCAACTGCTGTGTGATTACTATTATTACTCAAAGTGCTGTCAGAGTGACCACATATATAATATGTGTGTCAAATACTGAAAGATGCACTCATTTGGCTTTTGACCCAAAATGAAGCAAGGCCACAAGTACACGTATGCCTGCACTAGTATTACTATCTTTACAGGAGCTTCATGTTGTATATATGTCAATGCCAAGGGTGCGCCTAATATTCTTGACAGCTTAAACCTCTTTAATTAAAATTACAGGCTAATCACACTCTAAGGCTCATTATTCAGCACCAACATGGAAAATAAAATGTAGGTAAACTTAAAGTGAACTGTTTATGGGGGTCCCAAAAGTATAAACTGAGTGTATTTCACTGGAGGGAAATTTGGCTTCCACAAATATTGTACAGTACTTGTACAGTATATTTACTAAGTGTGGTTCTATGCAGCTAACTGTCTCCTGTGCAATAATATACATATGGTGCAATATTAATTATAAATTCTGGAAGGTTTTACATCCTATTCACACTACTGTTATACTGCTATATTGTCAGTTTATTGTTTCTGTCATTCCTTGCATTTTATTTAATGCTTCTAACTGTGTCCTGTACAATATCCTACTTATGGTGCAACCCTAGTCACTCTGGCAGGTTTACATCCCGTTCACACTAAACTGATACATTACTGTTACATTGTTGTGGTATCTGTTTATTGTGTTGTTTATATTGTTTTCTGTTTGTTGTGTTATTTGTATTGTTTCTGGTGTAACCTGCACTTCACAGCTGCTGATGACAATAAAGTAACCTTGAACCTTGAACTTTGCACCAGTACCTCTTTTCCTGTATGTATAAAAAACAGAAAAGTAAGACACTTCGTCACGTCACGCACCATGAAGCTGGTCGTAGGCGTAGTTGGAGAGGCGCAGTGTGGAGCTGCAGTGGTTACACTGGAAGCAGCTCCTGTGGAAGAACTTGCCCTCGGCGCTCAGCCTCTCCATCACGTACACGCGGCGGCCGCAGAAGTAGCACACGTCACTGCCGCCCACGCTCACTGGAAACTCCTTCTGCCGAGAGACCTGCAGGACAGGTTCAAGGGCCACCGTTCAGACTGACTGTAGAAGTCAGAGGGGGTCCTAAACAGCCTTTATGTGGCATTTTCACTTATCCACAGACAATAGTTGTGCACTTAGTGAAGGAATAGAAGAGCATTGGCTTTAAAATACACTTACAGTGACAAATGCACACTGATTTCTATTGCAAGTGTGTTTTAACAAGTGTTTTATATGTCTTTTATATGTTTCATATGCTCAGTGGTATTCGAATGTACACCACAGATGTGGAAGATAAAGAAAAAATGCTAAACAATACTTGAGAATTTCCTTAATGGTGGGCGTCCACTGCACTCAAATCGCTCTTTGACATTCTGCTCCCATTTATTTTCAAAGGTAAGTAGAGAAAAACAGTGTGGGATGGATTGTGGCACAGCAAGCAGCGAGAACCTGAGTTTATGCAAATTATAAGTGGGAGCCATGTAGCGCTGACTACTTGGGCGAAGTAGATTCTGTAGTATTTGTGGTTTCCCTTATATACAATCTTTGGCAAAGGCCAATCTATTGTACACACATAATGGGACACGCCCACATAATTCCATCTGGATGAAAGCAACAAAACATTGTTGAAACTACCCTCAGCTTACTGTGCGGGATGGTAGTTTATTTCGAATATTTAATCTCTCTATTCATAGGCCGGTACAGTTTGATTAGTACAGTTCAGAAACAGTGGGAGTGCTTGCCAAGTAAAAAGACAAAATGAATGAGGAATGACTTAAAATTACACTAGTCTATCACACTTAAAGGAAATACTTAAAAATAAATACTTATTTCAGGAGGCCTGTTTTTCGAAGTTGTCTAGTGTAGTAACCTAGTTTACTTGAATAACAAAAAAAAATGATTTGAAATCCAGGATTTCATTACTGAAATGTTTCCTCGCCTTCCAGAAGTGTAGACCTGGGGAGGTGCTGGCGAAGGGAGTGAAGAGAGAAATTTGTGCCATGTGTAGTGGACATGTCCCATCAGTGCATACTGAGTTAAAGTTTTAAGATTAAAGATTATCAGCACAGCTTAAGAGGACAAAGGCACGTAAAAGTAGTTTAGCATCCTGGCAGAGATGCACAGGTCAAATTTCACAAAGCCAGAGACACACACAGACACACACTAACACACACGCTGAGCTAAGGCGGTCTACTATTTAAAAGGGAATTCCACGGATATTCAAAGTTTAAGAAATAAACAAAGTTCATGAGGGAGGTTTGGTATGAATTGTTCCATTCTAAAGAATGTCCAGTCCGAATTATGTACAGTGGTGGTGATACGAACCAGAGATCCAAAGTGGATGATGCGTCTAAAAGCTCCCTCACAGAAAGTCATTAAACAAAGTGTTTGAATACGCTGCCTGACATCAGGCAGTTTATCCAAGACAACATTTTTCAGGAGATTTTGGTCTTAGGCATATATTTTAAAATCGCTTAACATATAAATAATCCTAAAGACAACACAATTTTAATATTATTGATATGACACACAAAACTTTTTTTTGGGGGGGGTGTTAAAAAAATTAAGTGGCTGTTACACATTGTGACCCCTAGTTCCATTCACCACCACTGTAGAGAAATCACAGCTGATAAGTTTTTGTACAATTAACACATTAAACCGGTGATTCAATCTTAGTGACTGAATTATAAAACAGTTGTGAAAAATAGGGTGGAATGGCCCTTTAGGTACTGGTAACAGGTTCTCTCTCTTGCAGACACACACACACCACACACACACACACACACACACACACACTCTGTAGGTGAGATCTTACCAGCTCCCTCTTGTCAAGAAGGGGCTTGGTTTCGTCCTGCTGCCTGTGGAGCTGACTGACTATCTGCTCAGCCAGTGAGCTCACTCCGCCTGTGTACATCTTAATGTACTTCTAGCAACGAGAGACACACATGGAGGAAAAACTGCATGAGATGGAAACGAAACATGATAAATGGCTTCAAATAAAAAATGGCTACACCTTCAAATTAATGAATGAAATGTCTTCTCACACACACACACACACACAAACACACACACCTGTACACCCGCTCTACATACGCTCTAAGTATGCCTGTTTTATCAGTTGCAGATTCGCTCCGACACACTACCAGTCACTCACACAACCACTCAGTTTGTGAAAACGATGCGGTTAAGAGATTCTGCATCACATGTCCACTGCCTCGCAGTCACTAATGACAAATGCACACAGAACACAACCTTTATTACAATTTAAAACACCCAGGGCGTATGTGTCCGCGCGCACATACACACACACACACACACACACACACACACACACACACACACATACACACACACACACACACACAGGGCCTCCCTCACAAGGCATTCATACGATTCGATGGCCACAGGTCAGAAAAGACCAGCTTTCTGAAATAACGGTCGGAAAGCTGCACAAACAGGAGCGCATTGTTCCGTCATTTGCAACTGATGAGCATTAAACAGTGCACTAATAAACAAGAGGTAGGGCACAAACAAACACAAAGCTCTTTAACTACCAGCGGCCCACTCATCACAAGTCTCCTTTGGCTGTAGAGAGGGGGAAGGGGTGCGAGAGGTCACTAGAGGTGAATAGGCTGCTCTACCGGGGGCTTTACCTGCTCACTTCTGCTGGGCAGGGATTGCACCTTGATCATTTCTTTATAGCGGAAGCTCATCAGCTCCTGCTGCTGTGTGCGCTTTTTCTAGACAGAGCACATGGAGACATGTCACACCTGCATAACAGCCATCCCGATCCACTCAGGGAAGATGCATATAAGGAAACTGAATCTCTAGGAACAGAAGGGTTTTTTGGGGATGCATTCAGTGAGTACCTTTCTCCAGGCAGGGACCGGGGCTGGAGGCACAGGTGCACTCGGAGGTTCGGGGAGGGGTGAAGGACACGTGATTAGCTCCAGATTTGGCATGGAGCCACTCTGCCATGGGAATGGCAGATCAAATGGACAAACCAGGAGAGCAAGAGTGAGGAAGAAGAAAACCAGAAAGCTGTGGGAGCTTGAGCTGGCTAAATAAACGAGCGTCAATGCAGCAAGAACCAAAGCATTAAGAAGAAACTGTGGTAAACAATAAACAGTGGAACTTGATGATCAGCCTGCTGAAACCACATCCACCTCTTCGGTAAGGTGGAATTGACTTAGATGTGGTTTAAGACACAGTATGGCTTAATGTGAGCTATGAAAACAAATTGACTTCACAATAAAGAGCCAAATGTCTATGCCACCTTAAAGAAGATCTAGTTGTAGTTTGAGAAAGCTGAGAGAAGACTGGAGATGTATCTGTACCAACATGCTGTTTGGGTAACTTTTGTTTGTTAAACTACAGGAGTAAAACATGTCGTGGCTGATAGACTACATTTGAGGTGATTGAAAAATGGTGTAAATTTGATTTTTGGCCAAAGAGTTTCTTGAATAGGTGCATTGTTATGTTGTTCATGTGACACTACACCAAATCACTGTAGACTGTTAATTGCAAAACTAATCAACCATCATAAAAATAATCAGTTGCTGAATAATTAGGCATATTTCAGTTACACTTATAAATGTGAGTCTGGGAGGGAAGTTCATTGAAATTATTATTTTAAATGTAATCATGAAAATTTATCTGGTGCTTGTTTTAGATTCTTCTTAGTTCCGAGGTTTTGTCTCAGCCTGACTTTATCTAATTCATAAACCAATTACTTTTTAAAAAAGGGAAAGAACACCTACACTACCATTTAAAATGTTAGAATCAATATTTTTTAATCTATTACACTGTATTAAATGATCCATATAGTTCTGTACAACCACAAAATTATAAGTAAACTGTAAACATAAAATAAAGAAATATCATAAATGTTCAGAGCTACAGAAGGGGCACTATTTCTAACAGTTCTGACATGGCATAGCATTAAGAATTAAGTAATAGAAATAATAAAATTAGAACAACAATTAGTAATAAGTAATCAAATGTAATATCCAGAATTTAAAGAAACAAATATCAAACCCAATCGCAGATATCCTGGAAAAAAATATGTAAATAAATCATTCTAGTATATTGTTTATCATTTATCATAGAAAGTTCTCAGCTGAAGAGTCACTAACTCACACATTTATTTTGTTTTCTTTCTTAAGATGTAACAAAATCCTCCACAGCTGTTTGAAACTATTCCACTGTGGAAATAAAGACTAACCAAATCTTCATCTGACCTCAGCAGCTGCAGCACCATCACCATCATCAACCTGTCTGCTCAAGTCCAGGGACAATTTTTATATCCACTTAAGTAATAAGAGAGGGTAATACACTGAAATTAATCATTTACATTTTATTTTTAGTATAATTCCATGATCTGTTCAACTCTAAACTGACTCTAAATGATTATCAACAAATGTCTTAACCTACAGGAAACACAGCAAGTCTGAAAATAAATAAGAAAAACAAAAGACAGAATAAAGAAAAGACACACTGAGCAAACTAACAAAAATGAATATACATAGGGCTAATCGGTCTCTCATCTGGGTTAAAATAAAAGGCTTTGTCTGCAAATGTCATTCCACTTCTTTTTAAACGTGGGCTTTAATAAATAAAATTTAAGAACTAAAATTAAACAGTCAAACAGAATGTTAAACACTTTACTGGCTACATAACACTGACATGCCATCAACATGTGATGGCAGATGTCACATGACGTAATGAGCTTTCTTGTTTTCAATAACCATCATTATCTTGACAAATATTACAGTGTCTGATTACTATAGTGTTTGATTTCATGATAATTGCTGGCAATGCTAACATGACACTTATGATTATGGACATAACCTGTAATCACATCTTCTATGAGTTGTCATTACAGGTTAAATAAATGGCG
>JBBIGA010109483.1:0-10683 GCA_037576975.1 Alestes dentex | reverse complement strand
TGTGTGTGTGTGTGTGTGTGTGTGTGTGTGTGTGTGTGTGAGTGTGTGTGTGTATGTGTGTGTGTGTGTGTGTGTGTATGTGATGGCCAGAGGGCCACTGTGGGTCCCAGCTGCAGCCTCCTTTTCCTCTCAGTACCAGCGCGGTGACGGCAGGCTTTCAGCCACCATAACCCAGCCATCAGGAACACATATGGCAGCACTCAACACACACACACACACACACACACACACACACACACACACACACACCACAGACAAACACACCTTTCTGCCCCCTCTCTGGTCTCTCTTTCTATCTCTGTTTGGTTCTCATTATTTTCTTATATCCATTATTACTCATATATCAGACTGATGCAGCCAGGTTCTGCCCCTTCAGGTGTGTGAGGTGGGAGGAGCCCACAGGTGTGCAGCTGAAGAGACGAGTGAGTTACATGAACACAGCTGGATCCTGCCAGAGGAAGCCTACTGTGGCTATCAAACTCCACACACACTCCGCACACGCACACACACACACACACACACACACACACACACACACTCACACACACACAGGTTTGTTTGTATTCAGTATCAGGGAATGTGTTACATCCAGACTTTTTTGTATTTTTAAAGTTGTCTTGAGGAACAGTTTCAAAGACTTTCATTTCCAGTCCAGTCCCTGAACCGGACCAGTTTCAGAGGAATGTTTATTGTTTGTTAAGACACACAGTGACCTACATATGAATCATTCAAGCAGAATAAATCACATCTAACTTAAGGCCTGAACCAGTGAAGAAACAGGAGCAGATGACTCCAGAAGATCAGGCGGTGATCAGTAAACTGGTGGAACTGAATGTTGAGTAATCTAGGCACCTTGTATCTTCAGGAACTTTGCAGCCTCTTGCAGGGGAACGTTTCTTCCCATTTCTTTAATTTAAACTTTTTTTTTTTTTTTCCGCACCAGTGAGGTGATTCAAAGCAAAATATAAAGAAACGAGGGGCGGCACAAGTCTTTTGCACAGTACTGTACATTAATAATTAACAATGTGTGATATATATTGTAAATATTGTCCATATTGCAACTTGAAAAAAATGTTCATAGCTCATAACGGAACTTAATGTAAAAAAGAATATTTATGAAGTAATTTGGGACCATGTCTGTTGCCCCTTTCATCATGATGCAAAGGTCAGCTGGAGCATAGAAACGTGAAAAAAAACTTCACTTCAAAACATTTGAGACTGTTCTGTTCTGTTCCAAAAATAGTGACGTGTATATATGTATCAGTGTCTGTCAATATATTTTATTATTAATTATAAGTCATTATTGTCTAAGCTTTAAGCCTAATTTAACCTTAGCAAGCCAGCAGCAATTGTTAGTCCTTTTGTTTTTCAAACGTAATGTGACATGTTTGCCTTGAAAATGAGCACTAATGTTCACACAGACATACACACACACACACACACATTCATGCACACATGCATGCTTCACGTGGTAAACGGTCCTTCCTGGCCCCCTATCAGTGTCCTCTGCAACTAACTATCAGAGAGAGAGAGAGAGTGAGAGAGAGGGGAGGGAGTTGACTGTTTGAAGGAGGAGCGTGTTCTGTTGCTCCACAGTGGCCAAGAGAGCGCCATAGTTTGTCAGGAGGGTCACACATGTGAAGAAGCCGACCGTCATTTTTGTGTTTTTAATGGACCAATTGATGCTAAAGAGTTAGGGAGTGACGACATGTGGTGAGTTTTTACAGAGAGAGAAAAGTATAGCACTGTATTATTACGTGTGTGTGTGTGTGTGTGTGTGTGTGTGTGTGTACATGCGCACGCGCGTATGAGTGTGTGTGTGTGTGTGTGTGTACATGTGTTAGTTTGTCAAAGCCCAGAACTGGATCTAACCATTCAGAAAGAGATGTCATGTCTCGTTTAATGCAACACTGCTGTCTCTAAAGTGTGGCCTCTGAATCCTTCATTTTTATTGCACAGAACCCCTGGGCCCTGATTGGACAAAGAGTTGGGATCCCTAGAATTTTACTGAACTGGGCCCTGACTGAATGGGATCCTTGGATTCTTGTTGAACACAAGGCCTTGGCTCTGTTTGGACCTGACGTTTAGGCTTTGACCTGACAGGATTCCTGAATTCTGACTGGGCATGACCTCTCGGTTCTGATTGGATAATACAACTCTACTCTAATTGGACATGATTCTTGAGAACCTTGGGCTCTGACTGGACGGGACCTCTGAGGTCTAATTGGATAGGATCCCTGGGCTCTTGGATTCTTCCTGGACAGGACCTTGGGTCTCTGACTGGACAGATCCCTGGTTGGACTTTTGTGTTTGCGGTGTGTGTGAGGGAATACGTTCCATCTGGGTGTGTGAGGGGATGTACAAGATGACCTCAGAAGTTCACAGAGATAGACACAGAAGATCTGGGAGACTCTCCTCTTCCTCCTCTTCGTCATCCACATCTTCCAGTGGCCTGATGCCTCCGAGAGTCGCCACAGTGATGCTGACCAGCCAGAGGCGCCATGCGCAGCGGCTGCCCACCCACGGGCACAGGAGACGACACACAGGTGAGTTAAGGTTCAAGTCAAAGTACACACACACACACACACACACACACACACACACACATGCACATGCGATCTGTGGATGCAAGGAAGAGAGAATGGAGAAAACATTAAATACACAGTGAAAGCCTGGGATATTATTATGTAGTCAATGAGCCAATACATAGTTGGTGTCCAAAGTTTGTTCTGAAGTGTTGCACTGGATCCATGAGGCTAATGTACCTTATATCCTTGTTAGCATCATGCAAACTGCCTGAATCTACACGCACTTTCCTCATTCTTCTGTTCTGTGGTCTCTAATAGACTTGCGCATGTGGTTTCTGACACTGGTATTTATAAAACTGGAAAATAGGACTTTGGCACAGCTAGAAACAGCAGGCACAGCTATTACACAGCCTGATACTTACAGTGAGGCCACATGGTGGGACAGTTTGGCCTGCAAAGTGAATAGATCAGAGGTCATTAGTGGCATATATACTTCTTGTTATCTCGTTACTAATTAATCACCAAAAAACTTGCCCGTGTGGTTTCCGACTCTTCATGATATCTAAGTTCTTATCCATAAACAATAGTTATATCATTGTATACAAAAGTATAGACAGAATGCGCCAAATTCAGGCTTCAAAATGAATTTATGTGATGAAATGAGAGAACTGTGTAAATGCCTGTGTCTTTAACGTTGATATTTAAATGAGCTGTGTTCTGATTGGCTGCCCTGTAGTATCTCAGTCAATAAGGAACGAAACACTCCTTATAACTTCAGCATAAATGGGTGGATGGACTGAATAGACTGTAGGTTTTGTGACATCACAAAACCCGTCAATTAAAAAAAAAGACATCTTTGTGCCTTAGTTTCTATATGTTATGCTGTACCATCCTAAACATTATACACTATACATTCTAGACTGGATGATATGAGTGCCTTAAAAGAGAGGATTTTTGTCATGATATGGGCTTTTTTAACTATTTTAAGCAGATAATTCAAGCGCACTGGTTCCGTTTGCGCCGTCAGGTAATTGACTCCAAACACAGCCTTAAAGCCTTAAATCAGGATCTAAGAGTAGCGTCATCACTCCAGACGTGGATAAGCACTCTGCGCTTCACTCACACACACTTTACGGGCTCTGAATAAGTCCGAAAAGCTGAAAGGGTTTTACTGTGTGTGTTTTTTTTTTCTCTCTCTGCGTTACCTGCGGCTGTGTGTGGTCCTTGGCAGTAATGAGCTTTGTGCCTGTGTCTCTGATAAGCGCAGTTTAATTAGGCTTATTCATAAGCAGCCTCTGTGGCGGTGTGATAAAGAGTCAAAGGCAAAAGTGTTGAACCTGGCTAACCCCTCCATAGCTGCTCCCCACTCACACACCCCCCCCAATCCCCGACACCCCCCCCATCTCCAGCTAGGGGAACGCTGGATGGCGGTGGACGGACATGGCTCTTGTAAACACACCTGCTTTGGCCGCCTTTGCACCTGACCTGTCCACGATCCGCCCACAAAAAAAAATAAAAAATCTTATTCAAACAAACATGAAACTGTAGCACAGACATCTTTTTTTTTTTTTTTTTATCGAAACGTGTTTTATTAAAATAAATGATTTATTTTGGGTGTGTGTTAAAGGTCAGTGCCATTTTTTTCAGTCATGCACCCTAGCTAGTGTCAGCCTAGTGGCAAGTTGATGTTGTCTCAAATAACAGCACTACCTATAACGACACAGCCCACCTCAGCAGCTGGTGGTCTAGTGGCTTGGGAGGTGCCTCTGTGATCAGAAGGTTGTGAGTTTGAATCCAAAGCTTGGTAGTGGCACCACTGAGGAACCCCTGAGCAAGGTACCGTCCCCACACACTGCTCCCCGGGCGTTGTGTTCCTGGTTGCCTGCTACTTCACTTGCTGAGTGTGAAGTAAAAGGCAGAGAAAGACTTTCACATTGTTCACACTGTGTGCTGTGATGTGTTCACGTATGACAAATGGTCACATTACATTAGCGTAGTGTGGGAAACCCAACATCATGCACTTAAAACAACATCTCTGCTGGAATCCGTTTCAGTGTTCAGCTCAGTACGTCCAACACTGCAGCAGAACACATAGGCGACGCATGGATGGGTCAGTGTGTGTAAGTGCTACAGTCATAACCGCTGAGGATTTGTTAGTGTACTTGGGCCTCGATAGCTCTCAGAGGAAAGTTCAAAATAAGATCTTCTTTGTCCAGCCTATTTCTCCTAGACACAAGTTCAGCTTTGTTTAACATCAGTATGAGATTCTGACTATTTTCTCACTCTTCTTACATTCTGCTCCTAAGAAAGAGTCTAGATCTAATCTCAGATCTAGAAATGCTTTTTCTTTTCTTTTAGTTTAGCTAATTGGTTAGCCCGTGCATCTTCTTAATGTTTCCCACCGTTGGAGTGACACAGCTAGTGGTTTCAGATGCAAGCGGTCGCCTGCGGCCTTCGTGGTAGCTGCCGAAATAAGCTGAAATTGAAAAATTAAGAAAGGACTGCTAAAAAGCCTTTTCCCCTGCTGTGATAAAAGGATAAATCAGATCGTCCATCACTTGTCCCAGGCTATGCCACCTGCACAGGTGAGGTGTTGCGAGAGCAGGGAACTGTGGGAGTTGTAGTTTGCTGTGTGTTGGTGGATGTTGGGGGTGAAAGCTGGGAGCAGCTGCAACGGAGCTTCAGCACAGCTGCGGGGGAAGATAACGGTGGCGAAGAAACATCGGCATGTGGGATCCTCTACAGGCTCTTATCGCACGCGTACACACACACACACACACACACACACACACACACACACACACGCACACACATACACATACACAGGGGGGCATACAGAGAGAGAGACAAAACAGAGTGATTGAATGAGAGCAAGAGAGAGAAAGAGAGAGAGAAAGAGAGAGAGAGAGAGAGAGAGAAATGTTCAGCTCAGACCCAGGAACCTAATCCACAGATATTTAAATATGTGCAGCAAATGGACACATTCCACAGTGTCACTCTATAGCCAATACAGTACGTGTTTATATGTGTGTGTGTGTGTGCATGTGTGTGTGTGTGTGTGTGTGTGTGTGGTGGTTTGTGTGTGTGTGTGTGTCATGCTGTGGTAAGGCCAGATGCCTGTGTGAAGGGGAGATGAGGACAGTGGAGTGATGGACATTTCTTTCCAATGAGTTCATCACAAACCACAGCTAAACTTTATTTCTCCTAAGACAGAAGCTACAACTCAAGTATTTATTACAAACTGAAGGCATAAACATGTTCAGAGGAATGTCGTTATAGCTATCTGTGTGTGTGTGTGTGTGTGGTATTTAATGATGAAAGTGCTGGGCATAGTAATCAGTTTGAGATGGATGGTGTCATTAGAGAGAGCAAAAGAGAGAGAGAGAGAGAGAGAGAGAGAGAGAGAGAGAGAGAGAGAGAGAGAGAGATGCTGCATTACAGAGTTGTTGTAGAAGACTGGAGCTTGTCTTCTTATATTGCTGACATTACTGAAATATCTTCGTACAACTTTACACACTTTAGTAGAATTTGCCACTTTAGTAGAATTCATTTCCTATGTGCTTCCACACACTGTCCACTTTACTACAAACACCTACTTTGTGCTTCCACACACTGGCCACTTTATTAGAAACGCCTCCCTTGTGCTTCCACACACTGGCCACTTTATTAGAAACGCCTCCCTTACTGCTCGACTGTTCAGGTGTACAGTTACAGACTGAGGTCCATCTGTTGCTGCACAATTTATCAGCCCCCCTCAACCCCATCACCGGTCACTTCCTGACCACAGGGCCGCTGTTGACCAGATGTTATTTGACAGGGTGAGGTAGAGGTTGGGTAATGAACTGTGCAGATGGGTTGCTGTCTTGCAAGGTGCAACTACAAGGGAAGTGTTTCCAATAAAGTAGCCTGGGAGCGCAAATTATCCTGTAGCTGCAGTGTGAACGCACGTGTATGTATATGTGTGTGTGTGTGTGTGTGTGTGTGTGTGTGTGTGTGTGTGTGTGTGTGTGTGTGTTTGGTGGGGTGGGTTAACAGTTAGCCTTCCTTTTTCTATTTCCTCTGCAGTAGCTTTGCGGTCTCTATGAGGAACAGATGTTCAGAACTCGATACTGAGCTGCATCCCCTTTCCCTGCTATCTTCAGTCCCAGCATTGCCAACTGCCTCCACACAAACCGTCCACACACACACACACACACACACACACACACCCATGCACATACAGTCAGGGACTACCTAGTAGCACACACACGTCTGTGAGAGCATTCGCAAAAACAGATGTTCTAACAAACTGAACAATACCTGCTATTTGTGTATTTGTTCATTTATTTATATTTTTAGAGACAGTTCAGCAAATAGCTTTAGTGTTTGATGACCACAGATGACCACTGACCACAAAACATGCTGAGATTGATGGAGAACCCCTGTTTGAACTGGTCCACCAATGTTTTTTGGGTGTCAGGTGAAAGTTTTAGGTTTAATATGAAGATCGTGCAATAATAATTAAAAATGTCATTGTAGAAATAATTGGGCAAAATCTAATTTTCAGTTTTCCACTGACTCTAGATGAGGCTGACCAGTCAGGATATGAAGTTTTGCTTCTTTAGTTCATTTCTGAAAATGCAGCACTGTGTTAAAGTCTTGAGCCACGCCTCATTTCTGCATATGTTGCTTTGAATCACCTTGTATATGTTGCTGTATGCGTTGCTTTGAATCAAACTGTCTTATATTTGGAATATTGAGTGGATTCAATTAATGATTACTGATCACCACCTGACCATCTGGAATCATCTGCACCTTTTTCTTCACTGGTTCAGGCCTTTTGCACTCTTGCCCAGTACTGTAGATGTGACGTACCGAGAGAGAGATGCAGAAATCACACTCTGATGTCAGGACCCTGAGTGACCGCAGGGTCTCAGTATATAAACTCTCAGTATTACAGAGACTCTCTTTAAAATACATATAATTTACATCTCTGGCTGTAACTGCGAGTCAATGGAGCCGCCGAATGCAGGAGCGTGAGAGGAGGAGGACAAAAGAGACTGCAGCCCTCACACACACTCACACACTCTCAGCTTATCTCTCTCCAACACACACACTCCGCCACCACCACTATAGGAAAGGATTTACAATACCGGAGCTGACGAAAAGGGCGGCAAAAAAGCCAGCAGGTTTCTCTCTCTCTCTCTCTCTCTCTCTTTCTCCCCCTCTATCTCTCTCTCTCCCTCTCTCTCTCTCTCTCTCTCTCTTTCTCCCCCTCTATCTCTCTCTCTCTCCCTCTCGCACTGCCATTTCCATATTGACACAATGAGGCCTGATCTGATGTCCGCATCTCTCTGCTCTCTCTCTCTCTCTCCGGCTATCAGATAGAGACAAAAGCAGAGAAAAAGAGAGACAGAGAAGTAGAACGAGTGAGTGAGAGAGGGCAATGAGGGAGAGAAGAGCGAGCAAGCGTTCTTAATGCCACAGGGGTCGAGGTCAAGGCCTGGAGAGTCAGACAGTCATTAAAATACAGTGAGACATAAAGGAAGGCATTTGAATCAGAGGCTGTAAGGCAGAGAAAGAGAGAGAGATAAAGAGAGAGAGAGGCAGAAATAGTGTGAGAGAGAGAGAGAGAGAGAGAGAGAGAGAGGGATCTCAGGGTGCAGTGGGGTGGCCACCATGTCACATCAACAAAAGCTTGGATAAAGCGGAGAGCAGTGGAGCTGTCACACACACACATGCACACTCACACAAAGACTCACATACCTATCAATCACGCCAGCACTGTCCATCAAAGGTTTGGGGACAGTTGATGTAAAGCGTGTGTGTGTGTGTGTGTGTGTGTGTGCGCGTAGGAATGTGTGTTTTGGGGGGTTTAACACAGTTAACATCACCTGTGACCTACAGGTTGTATTGTGGAGCAAAGGGGAGAGAGTGAGCCCTGTTTCAGCAGTGTGTGTATGTGAGTGTGTGTGTGTGTGTGTGTGTGTGTGTGTGGCCTGTCCAGACAGGACAAGAAGGACCATAACTCCAGCAGTGGAGAGAGAAGGCCATAAACACTCCATCAGCCCCCAGGACACACACACATCCATCTATCTGACACACATCGGCTCAGCGTGAACCTCCACTGAATAAGCCCCTGATGGCCTAGCATGTGTGTGTGTGTGCGTGTGTGAGGGTGTGTGTGAGGGTATGTGTACAATGAAAACAAGCTGTTTTTGCAGCTTTCTGTGGATGGACTGTGGAGGGATGGTTTGAGGTGTTTAGATACAGTACTGTGCAAAAATCTTGAGCCGACCCTCATTCTTTATATTTTTTTTGCTTTGAATCACCTGGTTGGTGCAAAAATACTGCTTCATGTTTGTCAAACCGCTCATCACTGGTATATTGAGTAGACCAGTTTGAGAAATGGAAATAAATGTTTTACTGCAAAGTGGCAAGATAAAGGAGTTCCAACCACTCAGCATTCAGCGCCACCAGTACACTGATCACCGCCTGATCATCTGGAATCATCTGCTCCTGGTTCTTCACTGGTTCAGGACCTAAGTTGGACGTGTTTTGTTCTACTTGGATGATTCATACGTGGGACATTGTGTGGCTTAACAAACAAAAATCAAGTAACTGTTCAGGCACAGGGACTGGCTTGAAAATGAAAGCCTTTGGAAGTCATTCAGGAAGCCTGGAGACCTGTTCCTCAAGACTTTATTAATAATACAAGAAAGTCTGGATCCTTGGAAAGATGTTCAGCTCCCATACATCTACATGTTCCCCATGCTTGATTTGTATGGTCTAGAACGAAGAAAGCAAGCAAGCAAGGCCAAGCCCAAAGAATCAGAACCAATAACGCTCCAAATTACTTTCGTATTATTACCTCTCCATCCACTGCTCTACTATTACACACGAATGACACACAAATAACAGCTTCTCTTTATTCCCTATAGAGGCCCTGGGCTGGCAGGCCAGCTCTAATTACCCATCACACACTGACGGCCCAAGAACTCCCTTCCACACCCTTGTGTGTGTGTGTGTGAGTGTGTGTGTGGAGTGTGTGTGTGTGTGTGTGTGTGTGTGTGTGTGCATCTAGCAGGCGAATGTTATTTATTCTGGAAGCGTCTGTGGAGCACCGGGTGGAGTTTACACCGAGGGGGTGGTGTTTATTTACAGCTTTCATATTTGTGTTGATCATTCTGATGTTTGTGGGGGTGGGGGACGGAGAGAGGAGAGACAGAGGAGTGTGTGTGTCAGAGAGAGAGATGTAGAAAAAGTAGGAGGGTAAGAAAGACAGAGAGAGAGAGAGAGAGAGAGAGAGAGATGGTGCGATATACAGAGAGGGAGAAAGGTAGAGAGACAGAAAGATGCATACGCACGTTTCCCAGTCATCCACCTGCAGAGACGGCGTCACAAACACTCTGCAGGTGCACTGATGGTTAAACAGTCAAACTCAGAGAATTAACTGAAGAAGATGGAAGGAAGAGGAGAAGTCAGTCGTCTATTTTTTTCCTTCCACAGCTGCATTTACTGCGGCTCTGCCTACAGAGAGGGGGGATATTCCACACTAACCTGCACACCTCACGACATTCATATTCAAATTCAGATCAATGTGGCGTGCGTGTGTGAGTGGGTAAATGCTACTTCTCTTTTCTGTATCCATACTGGTTAAAAAATAATGCACTTGTTAGATATATACATATATATATACATATACACACACAGAGTAAACCCCCGACAAGCGCACCCGCATATAGTGAAAAAAAAAAAACGTGAATTGATGATGTGGTAAAACCCTAAATATGTCCCCAGACATGCTCCCAAAACCCTTTCATTTCATTTTAAACCCAGCTTAATACATTACCCTTAAAAAATGTAAAGGTAAACCCGTATTCATACTGTACAGTTTACACTGAACTGCTGTCTCCCGCGGTATTAGAATGTAAAATACCGATGGATAGACTGTACTGCAATTCATGCACACGTGTTTGCTTTGGTATGCGCTGTTGTTTTCTTTGGTATAAGCAGGTAATAAATTAATTTGAGTACAGCGGCATTTCACCATCCCAAGACACGCTTTCTTTGTGTTTCTTTTCTTTCTGAATTTACGCTAATATTTCTGTTACAAAATTAGTAAATTATATTTTGCTTAATAATTTTGCACTAAAATGCGTGAAGAATTATATAT
>JBBIGA010109463.1:0-10684 GCA_037576975.1 Alestes dentex | reverse complement strand
TATATATATATGTATATGTGTGTGTGTGTGTGTGTGTGTGTGTGTGTGTGTGTGTGTGTGTGTGTGTGTGTGTGTGTTGGAATGCAATGGAATGTTGTCGAACTACTATAAATATTTTTTTAATCATTTATAACACGGAAAGAATATGTATGACATTCTATTAACTGGTTGTGTGATGATACAGAGTCAGATTCTAGACTGTCCTTTAACTTTACTTTAAATGCACTGAGTGACTGTTTGATCCCACTGACTGTCTATTAACAGCTTGTTAAATATCCAACAGTTGTCTGGTGACCCACACTATGAATAAAATTATATTAGGTGTTTTTTTATAGGTCAGTATTGATAAAAACGATCATTCTGACTATTAAAGGAACTCAAATGGTGAAAATACTGCACATTATGCTGCTAGAATACAGTATCTGTCGACTTATTATTGATATAATAATATATTAAAAATATTAAAATATTCATTTTAACACATTTTGCTTAAATGCCACTCTTGTTCACTTGTTTGTATACACACAGACACTGAATATTATATGTGTGTGTGTGTGTGTGTGTGTATGTGTGTGTGTGTGTGTGTACAAAGTACAAACAAGTGAACTATAGTGGCATAGTGGCTCTGCAGCAACATGTGTTTAAATTCAGAATGTAGGATGTATAAGGCATTTTAACGCTTCTTTATAACTCCACCCGTTTCTAGCTGTGGGATACGCGCATCTAGAGTTGGAGGAGGAGGAGGAGGAGGAGGTGAGTGAGAGAGTGAGAGCGTGAGTCAACACACTGGAAAGCCTAAAGGAGCGAAACCTTCCTCCTCTTTCACTCCAAACAGCGTTTTTCTCACAGACCTCGTCGTTTATCATGGTTCAGATAAAAATCAGCTGAAGGGTTCAGTCAGTGAGTCTGGCTGAAAACTTTTCCTCGCTTCTGAACACGCCTCGACTCTTACCGGCTGCAGGCTGTCGTGGCGAGTCTATTTTGTTAAAGCTGGTTTTAGGCGAATTTAGAGCCCTTCTTTAACATTTTGGCCACGCGTTTTGTCAGATGGTTGTGAACAGCATGCCCAAAACGCCCTCAAACTCCTTGGAGAAACATCTGGACGTGCTGGAGAACCAAGTTGTTCAGGTAGGCTTCTAGTACCCTTCCACATCTTTGGGTGAACTATTGAGAGATACATCGTTGGTTATGTTGACGTGGTGGGGTTGGGGGTGGGGGGTGCGCGGTGTTGTTGTCTGAAGGTAACAGATGCAGCAGTACGGTGAGGACGTCAGGTCACTCCTGAAAGCTGTACCTCCTGCTGTCGGTGTTTCGCTCATAGCCCCGTAGTTCGCTATGTTCAGTTCTCTGAGCTCAGTTCTCTGTGCTCATTTGTGTGTTCAGGTCTTGGTGGTCAGTTCTTTGAGCTCAGTTCTCTGAGCTCAGTTCTCTGTGTTCATTTCTCTGTGTTCAGGTCTCGGTGGTCAGCTCTCTGAGCTCAGTTCTCTGTGTTCAGGTCTCAGAGTTCAGTTCTCTGTGTTCAGGTCTCTGTGCTCAGGTCTCTGAGTTCAGTTCTCTGAGCTCAGTTCTCTGTGTCCAGGTCTCTGTGTTCAGTTCTTTGAGCCCAGTTCTCTGTGTTCAGTTCCCTGAGCTCAGTTCTCTGTGTTCTGGTCTCTGTGTTTAGTTCTCTGAACGCAGTTCTCTGTGTTCAGGTCTCAGTGTTCAGTTCTCTGAGCTCAGTTCTCTGTATTCAGGTCTCAGTGTTCAATTCTCTGAGCTCAGTTCTCTGTGTTCAGGTCTTTAGCTTAAGGTCTCTGTGTTCAGTTGTCTTTGTTTAGTTTTTTGTGTTCAGTTCTCTGTGTTCAGTTCTCTGCATTCGTTTGTGTTCAGTTGTCTATTTTCGGGTCTATGTGTTTAGTTCTCTTAGCTCAGTTCTCTGTATTCAGTTTTTTGTCTTCAGTTCTCTGAGCTCAGTTCTCTGCATTCAGTTCTCTGTGTTTAGGTCACTGTGTTCACTTCTCTGTGTTCAGTTCTCTGTGTTCAGTTCTCTGCGTTCAGTTCTCTGTGTTCAGTTGTCTTTTCTCTCCTTTTCTCTGAGCTCAGTTATCTGTGTTCAGTTCTCTGTGTACAGTTCTCTGTGTTCAGTTCTCTGTGTTCAGTTCTCTAAGCGCAGGTCTCTGTGTTCAGTTCTCTGTCTTCAGTTCTCTGAGCTCAGGTACTGAGCTTAGACCGCCAGTCCACCATGGCTTTAAAGTGGGTGTGTTTAGAGCAGATCAACCACGACTATGATCAGTAGTATCTCTCCCTCTGTCTGTCCATCTCTGTCTTTGTCCTTCTTCTCTTTCCCCTCTCTCTTTTCTTTTCTCTGTCTCTTTTTGTCTCACTTTTTACTCACGTTCATCCTCACTTTTACTCTGCTCTTTTTCCCTCTCTCCTCTTCCTTTCTCCCGCTCTGTTTTTTTATCCTCTTTCTCTGTCTCCCTATTCTTTCTCTCTCTTTCTCCCACTCTCTCTATTCTTTCTTCTTTCCCTTCCTCCCTTCCTCTCTCTCTCTCTCTCTCTCTCTCTCTTTCTCTCTGTCTGACTTTTCTTCTGGAGTGGACAGTGATAAAATAAACATTACCCACTCTGGTTGACTGGTCTCTTGGTAACAGAGAGACTGGCAGCTTTCACGACCGTGCTTTACATGGCCTTAGGGAATGCTCTGTTGAAAAAAAAATGACATTAGTGATCAGGAATGTTTTGTAGTTGCCATTGGTGACGTGTGAGTTGGTTTAGTCTACATTTGAGTTACTGTATGATCACTGAGAACTGTCCAACATGGCCTGCTTTTCATGTGCCCTGCACTATAGAAAAGTATGTGTGTGTGTGTGTGTGTGAGAAAGAGAGAGAGAGAGAGCGAGAGAGAGAGAGAGAGAGAGAGAGAGAGAGAAAGAGAGAGACAGAGAGAGGGCGAGACAGAGACAGAGCATTCAAAATCAACAGACTACATTCACAAAAAAAGAACACTGGGACAATTTCTTGACTGAATCAGTTTCTGATTTCATTACTGTCGTACCCCTTCTCCACCTTTCATGCAGTCTCACGGAAGAAAGGTCCGAAGAAAAGGACGGTTTAAAGGATCAGATGGAAGTACGTCCTCGGATACCACAAACAACAGCTTTGTGCGCCAGGTGAGATGATTCATGATGACTGATCACTGTGTTTGCAGGTTGAACAGCATTAGCTGACCTGTCCATGCTCCGCCCCCAAATGTGTTCTATTGTAACTAGTGCTGCAAGGCTGGGTGAGTTTTTCAGAAGGCTGGCAAAAATCACATTCAGATAGGGGTAGGCAGTATGGCAAAAACATAATATCATCATGTCCAGATTATGTCATGCCGATTAAATACTCATAATATCCACAATACGGTCAGCAAATCATACTGCGACGCATTGTGATGAAATTTATCACACTTAAATAATAATTAAATACTATCGCATTGCCCAGCTCTACTTTCAACCCAATGAGAAAATAGCCTGCAACCTAGATTTGAATTTTTTTTATGAACACATTTATGAGTATATTTCAGATTGTAGATATTTTGAAATCGTTGGTTTATATGATCTGATAGGGCCCTGGAGGAGTACTAACTACATCTCTTAGTCTTCTAGCAACTCATAAATTTAAGACTAGCTTTACCAGTATGGGGGATCAGTTTTCCTGTAGACTACAAAGCATGGATGTACGTCCCTCTGGATAAGAGCGCCTGCGAAATACTGCAGATGTAAATGCAAACGTGAATTAGACCACACTGTTACGATGTTGATGGTTGTTTCTGACATGCCTACTTTCAGCAGCACAGTTCAGATCAATAGCTATGCTATTCCAACCAAAATTCTTAAGATTTCTTAGGATGTTAACTAATGTTCTGTAAAGCTTGTCCAACCTTGCAACACTTGCTACAAAAGCATGCTTTGGTGGTGGAGCATGGAAAGCTCAGTTGTTTGGAGTTGGAGTCTAAATAATAGAGAAAATAGGTGTTTTTTTAGAGAGAAAATTAATGTACGTCCTTGCAGATCTGTGATAACAGATGTTGTGAAGTTAAGTGTTGGATTATGAACATTTACTGAAACACTCATGGAAATCCTAAACAAACATTTGCCAGTGCTTTGACATCTACTTACCCATTCATTATGAACTGCTCGTTGTTTTACTGTAATATCGTTTTGCATTATTTGGACTACTTTTGTAATCGCTTTCCATCTCTCTCTCCTTTGTTGGTGTGTTAGTGTGCGCTGATATGCACAGATGATGAACCAGTGTGGGCGATCAAGCATTTTTAGCTGCTTTTGAAACTCCTACCTGCAGTTGCATAAGTAGGAGCTGGGTAGAAGCTTTAGATGATGGTTAGGTCATGCTCTTCAGGTCATTACTGACACGCACACATTGGGCGAGCTGGCATCGAACGGCAGAACTGCCAGAGAAGGTGATAGATGTTTTCCTCTGCTAGTGTGTGTAGTGTGAGTGTGAATGTTTGTATGTTTAAGTGTGTCTGTGTGTGTTTGTGCTGTGAAGTAGAAGGCTGCAGTAGGAACACAGTGTTTACGGTCTGAAAGGCGTCTGGTCTTTGTTGCTTTGACCTGCTGCTCCACTCCTCTCTTCAAGACAAACCTCTGCAGGAATACTTCTGCCTTTTTAGGAGCAGTGACACACACACTCACACACACACACACACACACACACACACACACACTCGCAAACCATGACCCAATAAAAAGATGAATATAAGCAGGTTTCCGACCATTCATCACCTTGCTGTTAAGTTTGTGTTTGATTACACATTGGTAGGATAAAAATAGGGGTGGGCAGCATGACAGTATGTTATTGCTGACAACAGAACAACATCCCAGGTACCTTTAGTAATTTTATAACGCTGAGCAATAGGGGAAAAAAAGGAGATTTAGAACAATTGTAGAGAGCTGACAAACTACAAACAGTGATGTCAGTACAATAAGCCACTACAGGCTGCGCATTACAGTCATTTTCCCATGCTTAAAACAATTTTTTGTAATATTTGCTGAAATTGTCTTAACATTCCAGCAGCTGTCAATACAATATACACCCAGAGGAACAAAATCTGGTCTCCGTGGCTGCCCCAGGCTCTGTGAAAGCAATCAAAAATAAATGAAGCGGACCACCCAACATTCAACCTATCAGGCCAAGGAGGCAGATATGCTTCTCTGTCAATCATGATGCATGTCCACAAGAGAGAGTGGTGTCTTAGCCCAGCAACAACTAGCGAATTACAAACCTAAGTGCAGTGTTTCCCCTATCATTAAATAGTTTGGCCAAGCTCACATGCTGCTCTTCTTGTATGAGAGACAGCATGAGACTGTAGGATGTAACTGGTGATGTTAACTTACGTTTCTGTTGTATGTGGCTTTTAAATTTAGGAGCCAAGTTCAGTAGCAGTTTGATCACTGGCATAACAGTGTGACACAGTGATGTGTAGCAGAGAGTGCAGGGCCTAGCTGTAGCCTTTTAATCTAGTGGTTAAGCACGTTTGGATGTAATCCCTGAACAAGCAAAGTTTTTCAAAAACATTTGAGCTGGATGCACTGATATATTGCAGGGTGGGTTATGCGAACCACTAAATAGGCATTAATAAAAGACAAAATTAAAATGTGTGTTCTTGAAGGCTTGACAAAAAAAGGATTTCGTTTTTCAGAAAGTATAAACATGGCTGACCACACAGTATGAACAATGAGAAATTCTTTCTCTGCATTTAACCCATTCAAGTGAAGCAGGGCATTTAACCCATTCACCAAGTGAAGCAGGGCGGATGCCACCAACAAGGGTTTGTGAGAAACACATATGCATTTTACCATCTGCATAAACTGCCCATAAACAGCATGTTTATTGTGAGTCAGTTTCACACATAACACAAAGGAAGATGCGAGGAATTCAGTTTGCACCTTAAAAATGAGCCATCGTTGTATTTAATTGTGCAGTGCATTTATGGGTTTTTTTTTTAAAGAATTCTGAGTGATGATAGCACTTTGCCCCCCCCCCCCTTCTTAATTTCTTCTGAAAATTAAGGATTTGGGTAAATTTTGGTCCAGATTGGTGTTAATTGGAAGCGCCATTGCTGCAGAAGCACATTTAAACACCATCATTGCGTTGCTTTGCTCTCAGCATCCATGGACGTTCCTCAGTTTCCTAGCATCTGCGGTGTCTGCAGTAGTGTTACTTTCGTCAACGAAAAATTATGACTAAATATCGTCGTCAACGAACATTTATCACGTGACAAAAACGAGACAAGACGCAATGTAAATGCTGGTCATGTGACGATAACTATAATGAAATATATCATGTAATATTGTTGACGAATAAGAATGAGATTAATGTGCTTTACAGCATAAAAACTATGCTAAAATGTATCTTCATTTTCATTGACTAAAACGAGACTAGACGTGATTTCCTGTATGATAGGGAGGGGGGAAATGTATTGGGACGCTCGACCTTAGAGTTGAACGGCGTTACATCCCAGTACTTTTGTCCATTGACTGGCACTGTGAATGACATATTTCTAGAGTGGCCAAAAGTGCCAGGGAGAGAGAAATGACGCACACACAGTCACACACAAGCAAAGTCTCTCTCTCTCTCTCTCACACACACACACACACACAGTCTCACACACAAAGTCTCAAATACACATTCACTCAGCATTTTGATAAGCATTTTGCTATCCATGCAAAAAAGCTCATCCTAAATTGTTCTGATTCGGTTGTGTAGACTATATTTGTTCAGGAATAAAAAAAATATTGAGGTAAGTTCAGGCCAGCACACTAAAGGTGAAAACTTTTACCAGTTTTACAAATGTGGCTTTTATGGCAATAGACACACACCTTTTCATTTTATTTGCACTTTTTAGTGATGTGATGTTATTTTATTTATTTATTATATTTGAATTGTGTGTGTACTTCTAAGCTCTAACATGTTTGGTTGTGCAAAATAAATGTCGTAAATTCAAATCAGAGTGTCTTCCATGTCTGGAATGGATGTACAATATTCTTGATTCTATAAGGTAACAATAATATAATAATAAGATAATTCTGACTAAAATAAGACTAAAATGCTCAGACTTTTAGTCGACTGAAACTTGACTGGACTAAAAAGAGTATGGATGTGACTAAGGATAATAAAAACTAAAATGACAGCTTGATGCAAAGACTAGACTAAAACTAAAATTAAGACAGGCCGCCAAAAACAACACTAATCTGCAGTGTCTGCTCTGTGTTACTGATACTTGATACTGAAAACTACCACTTTTACAATCAACTTGACCAACCTGTTGGTTTTTTAGTAACATCTCTAAACTTGAAGGTACCACATCATTTAACTTTTTGCTGTACCGTCCACCCCCAGTTTGTAAGGTGTTTGTCCCCAGTCTGATGTCTCAGAGTGTCAGCTGAGTATTCCCACAGTGTGGCAAAATACTGGTTACATATACATTCTTTCAACAAACCCACAAATACAGGACTCATCTAAAGCAGAAAGTGGTGAAAGAGGAAAAATTAGTGAGAAAGAATAAGAATGAGATATGAGGGTTGGGGCATTGTAATGATCCAAGAATAATTTCAGGCATTTTTGACCAATAGACCACAGAAGCGTGTGAGTCCTCTGGAAGTGGTCTCCTAAAAATAACTCCCCTTCCAGTAACTGTTCAGTTGTTATGAAAAAGGCACTGTTTTTACATTGTTCTGTCATAACATTCTAGTGATTTTATTGTACCACAACTCTGTCTGTCTCTCTGCCTGATAATAGCAACTCTGACTCAGAATGTACCAGAAACCGACCACCTCCCCTACCGCTAAGAGCTCAGTTTCACGTCAAGTACACACAACAACGGGGCCCAGAGCTTTTCATTTTTTAAACTTTTCGTGCATTTCGGTAACTTTGTTCTGACTCAGAATGTTTAGCTTTGCTGGAGGTGTCAGCGAGTCAGATGCTTACTTTCAGCCGTCAGGGAATGAGTCAGACTCCCATCATGCCTGTGGGCAAGTGTTCAGCCAATCAAAGAACCGGAAGGGTCGTGGGGTGATAAGTAGGGGATGGTGATCCATCACACTCTACTCCTACCTCTACTCTCAGCTGCCAGAAGTGTGTGCCTGAGAGAAAGAGAGAGGGAGGAGATGGCTCTGTGTCATATATAACCTACTGCAATACCTGAGATGTTCGTTTTTCAAACAAGGAGAAGAGTCTATGCGAAACGGAAATAACAAAACATTATCAATTTGTGATAGGAGAAAATTGAAATCGTATATTATCACAGTATGCTGTGCTTAGAAATGAGACATGGAAGTAGATGGTAGATACATGTAGGCCCATGTACAGCTTAATTATGATTTAATTATTAGTACAATAAATGAACTGATCGTGTGATGGTCCGGTCACACCAGCTTTTGTCAGGGAAACTGCGTGACCAAAATGATATTAATGTCAGTGGATTTTACTGCGATGAGCAGTTTTGCAGTGAATACGTTTTTCTTGCAACCCTTGAGATTGTATAGAAGACACACACAACAAGACAGCAAATGCCAACTGAAGCCAATAGAATGCAGAAGTCCTGTGTGATACCCCGTTACCCGGGGCAGTGACAGACTGTGCAGTCCCAGGAGCCTCCTGAACAGACCCCGTCATTTATTTTCACTTTTATCTCTGCTCATCCAAAAATGTGTGTAGGCCCAAAATGGTCACAACAGTCTGTTAATCACAAAATGGCTGCATGATTGCTGCAATCTTGAAGGGGTAAAAAAAACGTTGCTATTTTTAATAATCGTTTATTGAAATGGCCAGAATTTCTTGCTGGTGTGAATGGGACTCAGGTCTCTGTTCAGTAATTTCCTCTGGGATCAATGCAGTTTTCTGATTCTGATTCTGTTGTCTGCTTATCTCCTTCCCCTCTCTTCTGAAAACCATGTGCCACAGTCCAGGAACTTTTTTTAATCAATATGTTTTGCAAGTGGGCCCCACGGTGGCGCAGTGGGTCGCGCTGTTCCCTCACATCTCCGGGGTTGGGGATTTGAATCTGGGTCCTGGTCTTGTGTGTGTGTGAGTTTGCATGTTCTCCTCGTGGCGGGGTGGGTTTCCTCCTGGGTCTCCAGTTTCTCCCACAGTCCAAAGACATGCCTGTCAGGTGAACTGGGGATTCTAAATTGGCTGTGTGTGTGTGTGTGTGTGTGTGTCCTGCGTTGGGCTGGCGCCTGTACCCACGACCCTAGTGAGGATTAAACGGTTATGATTAGGAGTGAACTAATTCATTAATTGATTAATGTTTGTATATAACTATGTGATATAATTATGCTTACTTTGTGCGTTTACTAGGTTTTCTTTAGTTTTTGCAGCACAGATGCTGTAATGGCTGATTTCTGTCTGACTCTGCTTTTGCAGCTTAATACTTGCCCAAACAGTTAATAGTCTAAACTGTCAATTTTCTCAATGCAAAAATAATATCAGCGATAGGAAAGAAATACTCATAGTGGATTATTCATACGAATATGATATTCATTAGTCTATATATTGCTTTGTTACTTTATTTGAAGAATGATAAAAAAAAAACAACTTTTTATTGTAGACTATTAAAAAAAAGCAAAATAGAATTTAAAATGTCTTGCACATGAAGATATAAGTGCCAGAATAAGTGGTATAATACTGAATATTAATACACATCATACCTTTTTCGGCTGCTTATCGTTTAGACGGGCTGTGTGCGAACCGGACTGAAAGCCAAGCTGGTGTTATTTTTTTAACCTGAAAGCTATGTTTACGGAATCAGATTCTATTTTACCAGTTTTCTGTAGTTCGCTGGGAGGACGAGCTACTGAATGAACAGTCTTCTTTTCAAGAAGCTGCCAAATACTTGATATAAGCAGAACTAATACGACTAAGGATATTCTAATAACTAGCACGAATTATGTAACATGGTGAACTTCGGTGATTTTTGAAAGGGCGACTTTAGCTCTTCCTAACAAATCAGTTTAAGTGTGAGCTGTGTGTCTTCTTGAAGGAATTTTTTTTTTTTTTTTTTCAGCAAGGTAATGTTGTGCTGCTGTTAAAGGTGAAGTCAGACTTGTGTGTGACTTTAACCTTCGCTCAGAGTCTTTAGTTTGTGCTTTCGATCATATTCGTTCTCTCTTTTAGCTCTCTGTTCACATAGGCATGGCTCTGTAGGTGAAGTGCTTTCCTCTTTAAGTCATTACTTTGTTCTAGGTTGGATACCGATGTTTTGCTGTTAACCTTATCAAAACATTGAATGAGTTTTTTCAGTTCTAGCTGTTGATATTGTGACTGTCAGTTTGCCCAAGCCTAACTTGTATTCCCATATGACAGTCTGGAAGAACACAGACTGCGCAAGATGATGATGAAGAACCTGGCTGCCATGTACACTTCCAGTCAAAAGTTTAGACACACCTTCTCATTCAGTGGGTTTTTTTTTGTTTGTTTGTTTGTTTTTTATTATTTTCTGCATTGTAGATTAATATTGAAAACAAACAAAGTGATGAAGGAACACATGGAATTATGCAGTAACAAAACAAGAGTTCAACAAACCAGAACATGTTTCGTAATAAGGTACTGATGAACTCTTTTTACTTAGTTAAGTGGTTCTTGCCATAATGTGCAGTAGAACCGTAGTGGAATAGGATCACTAACTGTGTACCAA
>JBBIGA010109432.1:0-10684 GCA_037576975.1 Alestes dentex | reverse complement strand
ACACACACACACACACACACACACACACACACACACACACACACACACACACACACACATACACACACACATACACAAACACACATACACAAACACATACACAGATAGACAAACACACACACACAGATATACAAACACACACTCACACACAGACATACAATAAAACACACAAACACCTCTTCGTTAACACTAAGCATGTAATTACTGGAACAAAATCTCATAACTAAAAATAATCTCATAATTACACAGACCTACTAAGTGCTAACATCATTCTATAAAAGTTTGCTTCTGCCGATAGAATTGTATTTCGTAAACCTGACTAACACTGACATGTTAGAGTCAGATTAACATTACTGGTTATTGTCCTTGAGTTGATGACTCATGCAAACCAGTCGCCATGACATCAAACCAACCAACCCATCTGTAATTAACAGTAATGGTAAAATGTCACTTAAGTTGTGAAAAAAAAATGATAGAGTTTATTTGTGTTGTTTGTTTTGATCAACAGGCTCCATCACTTCAGCAAACATGATCAAGATGGAAAGCAGTATTAAGGTACGCTGTGTGTGTGTGAGGGGGAGAGAGAGAGAGAGAGAGAGTTGTGTATTTATAAAAGTGAGGACATTTTGCTGATCTTCACGAGGACGTGTTCTGTCCTCATAATACCAACTGTCCTGCTCATTACACTGAAATATTTATTAATCTGAAAAATAATCTCATAATAACACAGTTTTACTAAGTGCTAACATCATTCTGTAAAAATGACAAATGTTATTTAATTTCAGATTTACTGACTACAGGCCAGTCAGGTTCCTTGTTTGTTCAGACAGATTGTTTCAAAATCATTTCTTAGCTGAGCCACACACACACACACACGTTTGTGTAACAGGGTGTCACATCGCAGCTCCTTCTCCCGCCACATAAGGCAGACACACTCGCACCACTCAAGGTCTTCTGGAATCATACTTTATTTTTAAAGAGTTCAAAACAAAAACTGGTGTGAGAGCAAGACTCACAGACCAGAGAGTTTCTTTAAACTTAAAGGAGACAGGAGTAACCAAAATGCTCACCATGAGGGTTGACCGACAACGCAGATCGGTCATACACCAACCTAAATACCTACCCCTAAACCCACAAACCAATGACAAAAGAAAGTCTAAACACAAAACAGCTCAAACAAATGATCACACAAAACATTTCTTCACAAACAAAACATTTCTTCATAATAAACGTTCCCAAAACCAAAATCAGAAAAAGGACGGCCTCTAGTGGCCTCCTACTATTACAGTCCCCAGCCCTGACAGTACCCCCCCCTCCAAGAACGCCCCACCAGGGCGCAAACAAACACCCACCCCTCACTATCCTCGGGGATGGAGCCCTCTCCACTGAATCCACCAGAGCCCCCGATGACCCCAGCACCCCCCCACAAAAAAAATTCAGGAGAAGGCCCCCCCTCCCCTGATGGTGTTTCTGGCCCCTCACTAGCCTCTACAGGTTCCTCACTAGCCTTTACAGGCCCCTCACTGGCCACTACAGGCTCCTCATTAGCCTCTACCGGCCCCTCACTAGCCTCTGCTGGTCTCTCACTAGTATTTACAGACCCCTGGCTAGCCTCTCTAGGCACCTGGCTAGCCTCTACCGACCCCTCGCTAGCCTCTTTAGGCCCCTCACGGGTGGCTACAGCTACAGTTATCCACCCTGTAGCTGCTGTTCGCAGCCCCTCAAAACACCCCTCTTCAGCTACAACTCCCTTCAGAGGCCCTTTTGCGGCTACAAACCCCTTAATAAGCCCCTCTGCGGCTACCTGCCTTTCTGCTAGGCTTAGTGGCTGGGCAAACAGGTTTTATCGGCTGGGCTAATGGGTTTAGCAACTGGGCTAACGGGCTAGGCAGCTTGGCTAACGGGCTAGGCTGCTGGGCTACTATAGGCTGTAACGGGTCTATTAACGAACCTAGTGGCTCCTCTAACAGGCCTAGTAAATCTACCAGCTCAGATGATTCTGCTCATGCCCCTGCTCTAGCCACCCCTACACTACCTGGAGCTGGAAACTGATGCCGAGCGTTGGATGTCTCGTTTCCCCTCGTGGCTTTCGGCAGCGTGCTGTATTGCACACGCCTTAAGGGTAACGCCTGCAGCACCAGTGTGACCAGGGTCTGCGGGCTTCCCGTCGCAGCTCATCTCTGCTCCCGCAGCTGTGAGTATTTGGTTGCCATGGGTTGGGCTGGCCACATAGCTCCTGTGGGCAGTACTTCTCGCCGTGTGGGAGGCTGGAGTCAGGCCTCGACTATTGACTGCCTCAGGGTCCTAATGCCCGAGCATGCCCTTAGTGAGGCTTGCTGGTCCAGCCGAGTGCTCGCCAAGTGAGGTGAGCCGGGCACGAGCCGGAGGGGTGGAGTGTCAGGGGAGGTCTCCAACCTCTCAGGCTGCCTGTGAACGTGAACCCCCACACCCCTTACATCTCCGGACAGCGGATCTCCCGTCTGGTCTCTCAGCAAGCTCAAATGGGAGCTCCTCTGCGGTCGGGTCCAGGACAAAGGGATCCACAGAGGTCCTTTAAGTAGGGTGGAACCCAGATGCCAGTTAATCACAGGTATGGACAATTCTCTGCTTCCTCCTCCAGTCAGAGTGAGATCAGCAGTCCTGAGTCTCCCCTTGCTGGTCGGGGTGGGAGTAGTGGCCAGCCTAGCCCCAGACTGACCCCTTACAATGTGTCCTAACAGTTTTTATCTCTCCTCAGACTTCTCACTCTGCATGTGAATATGAAGAGATTTTAGACACCAGAAGCCAGTCAGACACCGGAGCTCCTCCCCTTTACTCCACTGTCCAACTGCCCTCTGATTGTCTGAACACAGTGTACGCCACTGCCCAGCTACCCTCGACCCCTCTTGTCCAGGAGATCTACAGCACAGCACAGCTTCCTAATCCCAGCCCTGAAGCCCATACGTTCACTGTTGCGAGCTTCAGGAAGGATCTCGAGTCTCCCGCTGATGTCACGGTCGCCTTCAGCAGAGAGGAATCTTCTCCTGAGGAACACCGTCCACAATTGTAGATTCCCCTTTCTGGACACCATGTTATTATCTTATTAATATTATTTTGGTTGTTTGTTTTATCTCTCAGCTCATGTTTTTCACTCTTTCAGTCATGTATTGGATGGTTATGGGTTTATCTAATAAATTAGGCCTAAAAAGATATTTTCTTTCAGGAGAGAAATTCTCTTTTCAGGATTACAGTTACAGTTACACTTGAATGCATTTCCATGAGAAAATCTGAATGTGATGGTAATTGTGGTATTTACTAGATGTTGCAATTTTATCTGCAGTTATTACTAGAGGGTTGCTATGGTGTTGCTACGTGGTTAATGGTGGTGTAGCAGTTAAATTCTAGCACCTCTTTAACTTTGTAATTTTAACTTTATAATAATGAACATTTTACCATTAGAATCATGACAAAATTCCAAATAAAAAGAAAAGAAGAACAGAGGTGTGACTGAACCCATGTCACCCAGGGCAAGGTTGAACCTGCAACTTTGTGGTCGTTAGGTTCACATGCAAGTGTTTTACCCAGGTGTTGCCTATCGTCTGGTCTGTGTATATTCACCCCTTATATTTTACTCTGTGTTTATTGCATTCTTTGTAAAACCTCTTGTAAGTCTGCTTCTTGTATAACTCTCTGTTGGAACTCTCTATTGTGGTAAAAAATCAGGGCCGTGATCCTCTTTTTGTTATTCTTTGCAGCATCTTGTGTTTTTGTATCTTCACACTCTACCTGATATCAGGTAAAATATTTCACTTCTAATTTAGGTTCTAGATATCTGGAGGAATTTAATGATCATTCCCAACAGCATAGAAATAAAAATACCTATTTTTATAGTGTAAACCCTAAATATGACCCCAAATATGCTCCCAAAACACTTTTTTTTTTTCATTTTAAACTCATTTTAATACATGAACCTTAATGAAAATATAAAGGTAAGCCCATAAAGACTGTACTGTAATTCATGCACAGGCATTTTCTTTGGTATACGCTGTCAGTCCAGGAAGGGGTGCAGGTGCGGATTTCCATTTTCTTCAGACTTTATTTACAAAACCAAAAACACTAGAAGGCTTGAGGGCAAAACCATAAACTAACAGCAAAACACAGAGAACTGATACAATCAAGGGGAAGTGTGAAGGTGGATTGACAAACTAAACCTGAAGCAAGGAACTATATAAAACAATACAGTCTTGACTTTGAACCAATGAATAAACACAGTCACTTAAACTGAAACAAACAGCAGCTGTTGCTAGCTATTAGTGATTGGCCATAGCGACAAATTCTTTCAAAATAAAAGTTCATCATATTCACATTGTCCAAAGGTGACCTCTACTGGCTGCTCACCGACATCACAGAAATCCTTGCCCTACTGGCGCCTCAGGGCCGGTGGCAGTCATCGAGTCAGTGTGTGGACTAGCGTGGGAGCAGGAATAGCACTATGGAAGACTTCCCTCATGACCGCCTGGGGAGCTGAAGTGCTGAGAGTTAATTCTGATCCTGCTGTCTCTGTGCTGGCTTGGAGGCCATCTCTTCCACTTGCTTTGACACCAGTGATGGGGCAGCCATCTTCTGCTCAGTGCGAGCCCGTGGGGCAGCAATGAGTGCAGTGGGCTCTCGAGGCGAGCCAGGCTTGAGCGTTGGTGGACAAGCTTGAGAGGAAGTCGAGGACATCCCAGGCAGCTTATCAGCAGACCAGTGACGGGGGTGTTGTGACCCACCTCGCCTCTTATGCCCCTGAGCCATGGAGGGCCCAAGACGAGGGAGCTGCCGAGCACCTCCAAGCCCATTATAGTTGGCGCCTCCGCCAATCTGTTGCCCCAGGTGCCCCAATCTTCCTCGTCCTCCTCTTCCGAGCTGAGGCACCCCAGCAGGTTGGGGATGGAGTCCCGACTCGTCCTTGTTGGTTCCTCCCACTGCTGGGTGCAGTGTGCCCTACTCCATTCACCCATCTGCAGTCCCCATGAGCCCATGGGGAAATCTGCTGAGCCGTGGTATGATGTCAGTCCATGTGGGAGCCACACGGTCCGAACAGGCCACAGAAGCAGACCAGGGTGAAGGGGCCCATTTGGGGGAGGACGTGTGGAGCCCAAGCGTCCGCAAATTTTTTTTTTTGGTGTCTGGATGTTTTAGTACTTCCGTCTGCCCCTCCTCCTGTACTGTTATGGCTGGGTTTTTTGGTATGGAGATTGTTATTTTTAACTTGAAGTATGTTTGTGTCTGCAGTCACTGTGTCACCTGTTCTGTGTTTTAGTTAAGTGATTGTGTCTTGTGATTGGTCCTTGTCAGATTTTGTATTTAAGTTCCTTGCGTTAGAATTTTTATTTTGCGGATCAACCTCATACTACCCTGATGTTTCCAGCATGACACCCCTTCCTTATGTATGTTCTGTTTAGTGTTTTTCAGTTAGGCCCTCGTGCCTTTTTGTTTTGTTCTGCAGAGTTGTCACGCTGAGGTGGAGGAATGTAGGAGAGAGAAGTGTAAGCCCACGTGTAGCGTGGCAAATGAGCCCACTTGCGGATACAAACGAGAGCTGGTGAACCACGCGCTTTGATCTGAGAACGCTCACGCGGAGTAGGGATTCCCACCAAGGAATCCGCGTTCTCACACACACACAGGGTAGGGTAGAAGGGGTTAGGTTGAGAGGCGAAGTACTCACTGTACCGTGCGTTAGGAATTGGTTTGGCTCTGACGTGAGAGTGAACCCTAATGTCTGGGTGTCGGATATCACCTGATTTCCTGTTTATATACCCTACGTGTGTGCTACTTCTGATGACCTGTGATGTCACGCGTCCTGGTGTGTGACAAGAGTCTGTGTCTTTATGTATTAAACCATCAAAAAGAACCTGCATTTGTGCCTTGCCTTACTCTCCCCGAGCACCGCACCGTGACAGTATGTTAAGTGACATCATCTCACTGACATCAGTTCAGTCTGAATAATCAGAGACTGTTATAAAGTGGACCACAGTGTTTCTGACCACATATATGATGAAATTTATATACATCAGAGAGAGAGACAGAGAGAGAGAGGGGGGGGTGTTTAAGTACATCAGGTCCTGAAAACTTGTTGGACACAATGTTCCCTGAATTGTGGTTTTAGAATTACTGATTAAAGGAAAGTACGGCTTAAAATAATAGCATTCACATTAACACATTACAGCTCACTGTTTCCATGTTTATATTTAGGAACCTTTGGCCTATGTATAAAAAACGCCAGTGTATGTTAAGTGACATCATCTCTCTGACTTCAGTTCAGTCTGAATAATCAGATACTGTTATAAAGTGGATGACTTGTAACACTACCCCCTCAGCTAAACAAACTTGGAGACAGGTTATACACAAAGGAAGGGTTAGACCGGAGAATAAGCTTAAATGACTCAACTTAAAGGAAGAGCATTAAAGGACTTAACCAAAACTCAGTTTACTCCAAAGTGTCTGACTCTAATGAATGTGAGAGCAGTTAGTAAAACTACATGAAGGTCATTTATTTACTTGTTAAATAGAGTGATAACAGCTCTGCTGCCCTGCTAGTTTATATAAATTCCACAGAAAACAAAACCATCTCCTCATTTCCTCTGTGTTTAATTTGGTGTTCGGTCAGTGATGCTGGAGGGAGGAGCTGTGAGTTCGAGGAACTTTGACTCTTAACCAGACAAAGAGGAACCAACTACATCAGAGAGAAGAGGAGACGGAGACACACCAACACAACGAGGACGACAGTTTAAAGTCTGAAGATCGTGGAGTTGAAGTTCAGTTCAGGATGAAGATCCTCCTCATCTCCACCCTCTACCTGATCTCAGGTCAGATATTCTACTTGAAATGTGCTGTAGGTTCTTTTTCCCCACTGAAGAAGACTTAGGTTCTAGATATTTGTGTAAAAAGCTTTTGTTCTGAAGGTGTTTTGATGCAGAACTGCAGAAGTGAGACTCTGGAGAAATGTAATGAGTTTACAGAGTCGAGTGAGAATCTTCTATCTGATTGGCAGGTCTGGTGGGCTGCTTTGATGTGATTGGATATCCAGGAGGCAACATCATAATCTACTGCAAGTCCCAAGAGTATCAAAATAATTTCTTTTGTAAAGAAAACACAAATCAGTGTGGAGCTTTTAAATCAAGTCATGACGACAGATTTTCTCTGTCTGAGTCTACTCAACTTTTTATAGTGACCTACAGAAAATTGAGTTTACAGGACGCTGGCTCATATAAGTGTGGAAAGATTGGAATGTGGAGTCACACTGTGAACCTGAAAATGAACACAGGTGAGAAACACATATCCTAAAACTATTTTAATCATATAATCATCTACCCAAGAATTCATTTATTTTGGATAATTGACAGATCACTGTTGTTTGGGGCCCAAATCTGTGACTGGTTATCTGGGAAAGACGGTCACCATCAGCTGCTCCTATCCAAAAGAGTTTGAGAGAAATTACAAGTACTTCTTCAAACAGAACAGGGGAAGTTTTAATGAAGTGGTCCGTGCCTCAGACCATCAGAGAGACAGGTTCTCCATCTCTGAAGACAGAAGGTCTAAAGTTTTCAGTGTGAGAATAAGAGATGTGAGAGAAGATGATGGAGGAGTATATTTCTGTGGAGTTTGGGATGGAGGACAGTCAGTCGAGTATTACTCCCTCTACTCCGAGATTCATCTCCAGGTTACTGGTGAGACACATTAACTCTCACTACTGTTCATGTTTTCACTGTTTATTTGTGTTTGTTCCTGATGAGAGAACCAGTAAGTTTTCCTGAGTAAAACTGAGTAAAATGTTTTTAATGATGAAAATATGGTAAAGTCAAATTTACATTGTGTAAAGTGATCAGTTTTTCAAAAGGAATTTCCCTCTGTCTTTAGACCACAGAGAACAGAGGAAGTCACAGAGTCTGAGTTTAGACTTCACTTTGTCGGTCTGGGTTTGACTGACTCAACACGACCACAGAGTTTCTGACCTCATATATGATGAAATTTACTGAGAAATACATTAGAGAGAGAGAGAGAGAGAGAGGGTGTTTCAGTACATCAGGTTCTGAATCCTGGACTGTCCATGGGCTCCATACATCCTGAAAGGTTATTTTATTGATGAGTTCTGTTTTTCTTTAAATATTTACAGATTCAAGAGAAAAGACAATGACTCAAAAACCAACACCAGCGAGACCAAGTTCAGCTGAGAACCCACCAACACCAGCAAGACCAAGTTCAACTGAGAACCCACCAACACCAGCAAGACCAAGTTCAACTGAAAACCCTCAAACAGCAGCAAACGACTGTAAGTATTCAGTTATTATTCATAACTCCCTCTTTCATTCTGTGTTGACACTGAAGGTGTTCAGGCCGGATTTTAGTGCTTTAGACTCCAGGGACAGGACCTGATGTGGAGATGGAGGTTCCTGGTTTGATGCCAAGGTACCTGGATGGTGCCGGTTCTAAGGCTCTGATTCTGCTACTCGACATAACTACACCTGTACAGAGGTCTTCAAATAGAGCAGAGTCTGACCAGTAAACATCCTTTTTTTATCCCTCTGTAGTCAGCCATGTTGTTTTTTTCATAGTTTTGTTTGAGGCATAAGAAGCAATATTTGGATGTTTTGTACTGTTATTTATTCATTGTTCAACTTTCACAAAAGCAGAAATTGGTGATGTCAGTTATGCTGTGTAGTGTACATAAGCTGTCTTCAGCTAGTAGGTTTAGCTTGTTTGAAGCTGCCTGCTTTCTTCAAAGTGTCTGTCTCTGGAGAAAGCCACCTTGTGTTAGCTACCTTGTTGCTAGTTTTCTTAGCCTATTTCTTTAACTGCTTTCATGTGGTCATAGTTGATTGGCTGTGAATTGCTAGGTGGGTCCAGTGGGCATTGCGTGTATAGCCACATACAACCAATTACCAGTTGCACTGTATTTATCCTTGCACTTTTATTGTTTCTGTATCTAACTAAGACATGAATCAGTTTTGCTTTTTGTGTTCTGCCTGTTTTTATTAACATGTGCATTTTTCCAGTAGCTGTACACATGTCCCAGCATCCTAGAATATGTGTTCCTCATTAGAGGTGCAGTAATCCCAGTATCCTTTAGCATCCTTCTCTGTCTAGCCACTCTCTAACTTTAATTCTTGAAGGGTTATGGAATTGTCAGTTTTCTGTAGCAAAGACAGATTTCATCTCTGGTCTAGCATCTTTTACTCATTCCACGTCTTGCCTCTTACTGACACTTGGATAACACCAGAGAATCATCCCTGCCTCTGCTTTTGCCTTCTCACACTCCCCTCACAAGACTGGAAAAGTAGGGAGGACAGGACTGCTTCTCTCCCACAAACATGTCAGTATTTCGTCTATTGTGTTGCTGTAACTCATCCCACCTGGACAAGAGGGAAGAGAAGAGGGTTTTTCATATATAGAAAAAAAGTGCAAGCAATAAGTTAGTCTCCTAGGTGCTCCATTAAGAGGTGGGTCTTCAGACGATGCTTGAGATGTACAGGAAATAAGGCTTTGAACCAAATGCGAGCAGTGGCACAATGTGCGAGCAGTGGCACGTAGAGGCACGATGTGCAAAAAACATTGAAGATAGCTGAAGTGGACATTGAATCAGCTGAAGCGGTCTCATTACCTTCAGCGCATTACCTTCAAGTCCAGCCAGTAGAGAGTTGCCCCATAAGCCCTGTGGAACACCACTGGACAACCTTCATAGGGTAGACTGGGATCCTTGCCATGGCTCATAGTATTTATGCCCGTTAAGGTAGGATCCAAACCATTGCCAGGCCCAATGCCCCAAGGTTGGAGAGAGTAGCCAGGAGGGTCTGATGGTTGACCATGTCGTAGGCTGCAGAAAGGTCAAGAAGAATCAGGGCAAGAAGAATACAGGTTGGTTGAGCTGGCTTCATTCAAGCCGATTATCAAGACTGCTTTTCACTTTTGGGAAAGCTGTCATCACTCCCATATCAAATGCACAAAATCTTGGTGTTCTCTTAGATAAGAAAATCTCATTTTCATCTCAGATTAACAATCTCTCTTGAACTTGAAAATGCCTTCTTTCTAACCTCAGGAGAATTTGTCCATTCCTCACCACTGATGCCTCTCAGGTACTTGACCAGTCAGTTGTCATCTCAAGACTGCCTTCCTCCAAAGAACACCAGACCTCTACAGATGACCTAGAATGCAACAACATGTCTTGTCTTCAATACTCAGGGGTTCTCACACTCCACTCCACTAGAGCGAATACTTCACTAGCTTCCAGTGGCTGCTCACATTAGATTTAAAACTTTAATGACTGCCCACAGAGCCAAAACTGGTCCAGCTCAGATCAGACCACGGGTCACAGCTCTGCAGCACAGTCTCACTTGACCCACATCTTCTCAAAGGTCCAAGAAGCATCTCAAGACTTCTCTCAGTTTTGGAACCAAATGGAGACTGAAGACACACCTCTTCAAGCACTAAGGAGAACATCTACATATTCATATCATAAACTAACTGAGATCTGTCCACCCTGGAGGAGGACTATCTTCTCTGGTAGATTCATCAAATGTGAAGCCATGTCTGTTTTTTTTGTCTCTCATCCCCAGGTTCCTCAATCATCATCATCATCATCATCATCTCTGTGTGTGTCTGTGTGACTCTGCTGCTGATTGGAGGATCAGCTCTGATCTTCTACACACTGAGATCCAGCAGGAGA
>JBBIGA010109421.1:0-10684 GCA_037576975.1 Alestes dentex | reverse complement strand
CAGAATGAATGGACACAAATTCCCACAGAAACTCCAAAATCTTGTGGAAAGCCCTCCAAGAAGAGTGGAAGCTGTTATAGCTGCAAAGGGGGACCAACTCCAGATTAAAGTCTATAGATTTGAATGCAGTGTCATTAAAGTATAACAGTGCCTCCACTGGCTGGGACAGGGGACAGGGGCCAGGGGGCAGAATGAGTGACTGATCTGTGGCTCCGCAGCCCCGTATGCAGCAAGCAGTGATGCTCTAGGTCTTCTAACATCTTTCTGTAAGAGCCAGAATGAACTTTTTCAGTCATTTGTGCTGCATTAGCTGTTTCACTAGTTGTCCTCCTTTGGACCACTTTTGGTGGGCGGAACCACTGCATACTGGGAACAAGCTTACAAGGCCTGCCATTTTGGAGAGCCAGACATCTAGTCAATTCAATCTAATCCTTCTCAAAGTCACTCAGATCTTTACACCTGACTTGCTTCCTGTTCACTTGCTGCCTGAAACATCCCACCGCATGACAGGAGCCACTGGAATGAGATCAGTCTTCTCCAGTTCTTCTGTCACTGGTTTTAATGTTTTGGCTGAGCGGAGTCTGTGCCATGAAGGTTGACCTGGAGAAAGCTTGCTGGTGGGATGAGGGGCCTGACCAGGCTTGACTGATGATATTGCGCCCTCTTGAGGCAATGCTCAGAACAACAACAATGAAACCAAGTAGCTCAAAGCGTCCTTGCCTCAAGCAAGTTTGTAGCTCAACGCTTTAAGAAATTTCATTTACATTAAAAAGAAATGTTTCAGAAAGGCATTTGGTGTAAAGGCTTTAGGGATTATGCAAGTAATACTGAAAAACATGTTATTAGCTTCACCAAGATGAAACATCTAAAACCTTTCTCTGTTGTAAAAACAACAATTCAGCTCAAACGTTATCCAAAAGAGAAAAGAGAATTTTATAATGCTGCTACAAAGATTATTTTGTACAATCTACAAAGCAAATAACAAGATTATTTAGACCTTTATTAATCAGCCTAATTGCTTTTCATTCTGACAGAAGGGGATGAGACGTGTAATTTATCTGATGATGGAGCACATGGTGATTCCTGCAGAGGGTGAGAAGAACCCAGGTCAGCTTCACCTCTGCTTCCAGTGCTTTCTAGGAGTTCAGGATTCTGAGACGTGTCGCAGGCGAGGAGGTATTTGAGTGGTTAGACAGACAGAATTCCTTGCAAGTTAAAATTGTTGTCATCAATATATATTGTACAATATTTATTATAGTATATAGCAATATATTAACTAAAATGTCACACACGGTAAATGTTTAGTCATAGAAAACCTTTTGAGAGGAGCATAGTGTGATTTGATACATGATTTGATACACACACACACACACACACACATATATATATATATATATTTTTTTTTTTTTTTTGTATATTTATTCTACATGTTGGCAACATATAAAATATATAGAATATAAAACTTGCACAATCAACTTTTTTTATATTCAACATGTTTTTTTTTTTTATTCAAATAAACAATGATTGTGCATTAAAATGTGTAGAAGTGTGCTCTCAATAGAGGATGTGAAACCACCAAATCATACACTCTTGCCAGACATGGAACTTTAATGGATGAGCTTCTTTCAGATCAGCTTGCAGTTAAATGTTTATTTGTGGATTTATTTATCTGGTAACCTGTTCCATCAACTGAGCGTAAGACAGCAGGGCGATGTTCAGTTTGATGGCATCTTTCATTTCGCTGCGAAGGCCTAGTGCTGATGCCCTAGTGGTAAGGCTGTTGCGTCTGTGATCAGAAGGTTGTGGGTTTGAATCCCAGGACTGCTAGTGGTTTTTGAGGTACCCTTGAGCAAGGTACCATCCCCACACTCTGCTCCCTGGGAGCAGTGTTCCTGGCTGCCCGCTGAACCAGCCGCCCCAGAGTGGAGTGATGTTTCCAGTGAGAAACACTAGCGTAGTTAATTAACCCTGGGCCACAGGCAAAGTGTTTTTCTAAATCCAAACAAAGGAAATCCCATTCAAGTGTCTCCCACAAGTGAGAAAATGAATCTTCTCACAAATTATGTATTAAAAGAAGTAACTAGATTATAAACTAAATTTAAGATTAATTCTAATTGAACTATATCTCACTTACCACTAAGAGGCATTAAATAATCCAAAAATGTAAAGTGATTTTACACTGAAATAATAAATATTACTAGCAGTTTTAATACTAATGCTATTTCTCCTATTACTAATACTAATATTAAAAGTAATAATAATTGTTGTTATTATTATTATTATTATTATTGTTATAATTCAACCGGGGAAATCGTGTTTTTTTTTTTTTCTTTTTTATGAAACTGTGATTTGAGAAAGTAAAAAAATTTGATTGGCTACACTGGACCGGTAAGACTGCCCCCTCAGTTGGAAAAGGCATTTGTCTTGACCAATCACGTTCCTACTGTAACTCACATGGGCGTGGTATCAAAGGGAAATAGTATAGGCGCCAACCAATCGGTTGTGAGACTCATCTGTGTCAGCCAATCAGGAGGGGCGTTGGGCGGGCGTAGCAAAGCTCATGGTGTTCCGTTGAAATCCGTGCTGCTGGTGCCGAGCATTAGAACTGTGTTGGAACTGGAAGTACTGGAACTGGACTGGGACCGGTAGATGTTAAGGCTAAGGCGACCAAGGGGCGGCCCGAGACGGGACTGGAGGTCTCCCAGCTGATGGTGTGTCAGTCCGGAGCGCGCGGGGGCCCGGGGTCCGGCCCGGAGCTCTGAGCAGCCGGGCCGGGTCTCCGAACTCCCTACGGACCGCAGCGGCTACCTCCGGGTCTGTTTGGTCGCTGTTCCCAACTGAACCCCCTCCAGACCCCGCATGTGTCTGCCATGTGTCCCGCAGGGTGCTCCCATCTGAGCAGCTTCAAGGTGGAGAACTGGAGGCAGAACCTGCGGGTGATCTACCAGTGCTTTGTGTGGAGCGGGACCGCCGAGACCAGGAGGAGAAAGGTAAAACATCCACAAACCACTGAACACGACACCTTCCTGCAGATAGAGTGGAGCTGAGATGTTTCACTGGAGCTCCTCAGACAGGCAGCAGGGAGAACCCCCCTCCCCCAGACCAGCTTCTGCATCTCTGGGATCCAGCAGGTCACTCTGGACTGGACCAGGAGGAGATGCTTTCCTCGAGCACAGCTAGAATGTTAGGGCCTCCTGAGTGTGTCCACCAGGCGCCTGGAGAACTCGGGCCCACACCACGCCGAGTTCAACACACCAGTTCTTCTAAAGAGGATTTAGTTCACACCGAGGTCCCTCACAGAGTCATTAATGGTCTAAGTTATGTCCAGCTAGATTGGCGTGTAGAACACCTCCCTGTGTGTGTGTGTGTGGGTGTGGGTGGGGGTGGGGGTGCTGCAGATAGCATGCTGCTGAGACCCCTGTTGCTCTTCACGTACATGTAAACTCCTCCTTCTCGTATTTGTGGAGATGTTCGTACCTTTAGAGGAACGCATGTTCTCGTGTTGTTCTTCTTGAGCGCCTCCATGAGCTCCTTCATGTCCTCCAGCTCCTCTGGTGCTCGGACACATGGTCTCAGTCCTTCAGCCTTTTCAGCACTTTCCTCTCTGAAGGAAATGGAAATGCTTTGCTGTTAAACTGTGCCCCCCCCCCTTCTCTATTCAGTCTGAATGAGGCCAGCAGCTCCTCACACTTTACTTTGTTCCACCATCTGGGCTCAGGCCACCCAACACCCACCTCAGCAGTCTGACACAGTCCGGGGTGTGCTGTGTCCTCGCCCCTCTGCGCTTCCCGCCGTCTCTTTAGAGGGTCCCAAGTGCCCCCCTGACATCTGTGGAACAGTCTTAGCTCTCCTGGTCCTGCGGCGTCGACACCCTGTTCTGTCGAGGCCCGGCAGGCTGTGTGCTCTGGGTCAGCTGGACATCACTGACACTTCACTTAATATTCCTTTTGTTTGGAGATTACGCGGGACGGTAATGCGGAACACTAGAAATGTGTGCTGAGTGTGTTTGTGTCTCTGTGATGACGACAGTCTGTCTCTTGGAGAACCCCTGGGCTGGTTCTCTGCTCTGCTGCTTTTGTCTGGGTTCGCCACGTGCATTCAGACCCAAGATATAGAAAGCTTTTGGCACTGTGGGAAACGGAAACAGACAAATTTATGTGCGACTGCACAGGTAGCGTGAAAGGACAAAGCTGCTTCCTCATGATCGTGCCGATAAGAGTGGCAGCCGTTGACTCATAAAGGAGTGTATTTTGTCTGTACTTGCTCAGGCCTCACAGAGAGGTGTGTGTGTGTGTGTGTGTGTGTGTGCTCTCATCCTGTGCCCTGTAATATTGCGCCCTCAAATATAAATTACAGCTAACACACTTCACAAGTTTTCTCTACACTTCTTTCTTTCTTTCTTTCTTTCTTTCTTTTTCTTTCTTTCTTTCTTTCTTTCTTTCTTTCTCTGCAGTAGAATGAAAGCCTGTGCTCACACTTAATCAAAATGGGATTTTTTTTGTGCAGGGACTACAGTATTTCCTCAGTGATGTGGTGTGTTATCAGAGTTCAGACCGTTAGGGGCAGTGACTAGCTAAACCAGGAGGACATCTCTCTGGCTGCTCGTATTGTGAGTTAAGGGCCACCGTCACGCGGCCCTTCTGTTCTCCGGCCCTCGTTTCAGCCACGCTCCACCAAATGGGTGTCATCGACTCCCACGTCTCCACTGTGCAAACTAGCCAAAGCAGCGAGGGCTGCGGTGACGCATCGGCCTTGGACGTGAGCTCAGTGTGCAGGCATCGTTCTCTCCGAAGTCAGTGCTGTGAGGCTTCTCTGAAAAGAACGGGACTTCCTTTTGACATTTGAAGAATGCTCGAGATGCTTGGTTACTTGCTGTGTGTGTTGGTGTTAAGGTGAACTGAGTGTCTCTTAATTATTTAATTACCCAGGCGGAGACCTCTCTGAAGATAATTTCCCGTTTCCAGCATGTTGTATAAGAGTGGAGTGAATCATGGTTTAATGCGACTGTCCGCCCTCAGCTCGTACCCAGCCAGAACCAGGCAGGCCACGTGGAGAACACTGATTGGATCTGGCCCTGAATGGAAACAGAATTTCCTTTACTAGGCTTGGGTGCAGTTTCAGTAAAAAAACCCCTGAAAGTGAGTGTGTGTGCAGTACCAGGGAGGTGTTCCGACATGCACCTTGTGTTTAATGAACTCTGTGGGCTTACAAGTGGTTGGTATGGTGACTGCAGTTGGATCAATCCAACACAATTGAAGCTTTTTAGCTATATTTTCAGTGACCTGGTCTCACGGGCCAGACGTGATTATTGAGAATATACATCTGGGGATTACCCTCAGACCTTCAGTCCATGCTATATTCATTTCGTACGTTACAATACAGTCTAATGGAAAGCACAAGCAAAAAAGCTAGCTTGTGAAAACCTATTAATAATTAATGGATCAGTTTGCTTACTCTGCATTTACACATGTCCTATGTAAAGCTGGACACCCCCACTCCCCGCAGACTGGTCTTACAAAGACATTTTCTTGCAGTGCAAAATATTTAGTACTTTTAAATAAGAAAAAGAATAAACGATATGTAATATGCATTGCCATGGTGGGTCAGTATAAATGCGCAGTCAGTGGGAGATTTGTTGGGAGGACTTTTCGGCCGTCCTAGCTGAGGCTGCTTTAAGTATGTTGTCAGTGGCAAGTTTTCCGTTGACCACCAACTTTGAGCTCTGCTTTCACAATGTGTTGAATTTGTTCAGAAATGTTCTTGTTACATGTTCCCACTTGCTTTAGGTGTGTGTTTTTTAGCCATGGCAAGCACTTTAAAGTATTCGTTTGCTTCCCATAACTGGGCACGGCATGTTTGATGGATTCAGCCTGATCTCATTATGGTTTGTCTCATAATGCTGCTTAGCACGATGTTGGCAAACAGCAGAATCATAAAGTCTTAGAGTCATTAGTGACAGGGACAGTCTTACAGTCATTAGTGACAAGGACAGTCTTACAGTTGTTAGTTACAGGGACAGTCTCACAGTCATTAGTTACAGGGACAGTCTTACAGTCATTAGTTACAGGGACAGTCTTACAGTCATTAGTTACAGGGACAGTCTTACAGTCATTAGTGACAAGGACAGTCTTACAGTCATTAGTTACAGGGACAGTCTCACAGTCATTAGTTACAGGAACAGTTTTACAGTCAGTAGTTACAGGAACTACAGAAAGTGGCCAGAAAGAAGATAAGAGCAGCAAAAAAAAAAAAAAAAACCCCAATAGAATAGAAACTTTATCAACAGTACAGTATTAAAGTACACTATACAACTTATCTAGAAATATAAATATGGGGGTGTGTATTGTAAAATATTAATGTATATGCAAACTCAGATGAGTATGTGTCTGTATATATGTACAGAGTGGATATGTTAATATATATAACGCCACCTTACATTTACATTTGCGGCATTTGGGCCTCGTCCACACGGACGTCTGAATCAGCAACGTCGTCTTGGCGTCAATTTCTGCCGAAATCTTGACGAACACAAAGAAAACGCAGCTACTGCATTTACATGGCGTTTGGTTGACGTTCTGGAGGACCGAATATGTCCCATGATTCTATACAAGTGTTTATTATGCTTTCATTTTGTGTAACTGCTGAATCCTCACTAGAGTCGCCTGTTTATTATTATTATTATTATTATTATTATTATTATTATTATTATTATTATTATTATTATTATTATTAGTACTAGTAGTAGTAGTGGTAGTAGTGGTAAGAATCATTATTAAGAATGCAATGTTCTCCAGCAAAGTCGCGGTTCAGAGTTTTTCTTTTTGTTCTGTATTTTTATTACTGCCCTGAATTTTTAATTACTGCCCTGTATTTTTATTACTGTAGAATAAATGAATTTACCGTATTTACCTGCTTATACCAAAGAAAACGACAGCACATACCAAAGAAAATGCCCGTGCATGAATTACAGTACAGTCTATACAGGGGTAGCATCAGTATTTTACAGGGAGAGTGTAAACTGTACAGTCCGTATACGGGTTTACCTTTACATTTTTTAAGAGTAATGTATTAAGCTGAGTTTAAAATAAAATCAGAGTGTTCTGGGAGCCTATTTGGGGGCATATTTAGGGTTTAGACAATTAAAAATTGGCATTTTAGGCTTTTTTTTTTTACCACAAATGTGTGTTTCTTCACAATTTCGGGGTTCTGTAATTATTATAATAAACATATAGAGATTTAAATCTGTTTTTTATTGTAATAAATGATATATTATAATTATGTTATTGTTGATATTGTTAATATTTGTGTTATCATTATTATTATTATTATAAAAATAACATTATTAATAATGATGATGATAATAAATGGATAGATATGAATGTTTGTATCTTTGCATGTCTTCAAAAATCACAGAAAGCGTCCATTTGACCTGACGCTGTGCAGTAAGAGGGTGAACCCAGTATCGGCAGCGATGCTTGTTCCTTTCCTGTCGATGATGCCTTATCTTGAGGAATTTTAATAAAACAAGAATGGCATGATTAGTTTTAACAAAGAATAGGGATCCATGTTTTTAATGCAGAGCCATCCACAAAGACAACCCACATGTAGATACTTTGGACCGACTAATTACTGCCCCCACAGGTGAATACACGAAACTACACATTGGGCTGCAGGCTGGCGTTAAACAGCGTCAGACGAACGCCAGTGTAACGCCTCACTGAAGTCAATCAGGCACAGCTATAAAACGCAACAAAAAACGCGTACGCCGTTCAGAGCACGTTCATTTATCCAAGATTCGAACGTTTGTGTGGACGCGGCCTTGGCACACGCTTTTATCCAAAGCGACTTCCATTCTCTAACTACAGGGGACAGTCTCCCTGGAGCACCTTGGGGTTAAGGGTCTTGTTCAGGAACCCAGTGCTGGTGTGGTGAAGGTAGGATTCGAACCCATGACCTCTTGGTCCAGAGGCAGGTGTTTTACCCACAAGGCCGCCACCGCCTTCATTACAACAATAGATTTCCGAAGTATGTAAGAGGCACGTCCATGTGTCCTTCTTGCCAAAGACTAATGCGTTGGCGGCGGTGGTGTATCAGCACAACAGTGTCTCTGAGTGATGTTTTTTTTTTCTTCTGCCTCGTTTGATTTGGCTGCCTGAGATGATGGCTCTAATGGTGGAAGAATGGTGTTCTGGACTTCAGCGCTGTTGCAGGTGTTTGCTCTGTGCCTCAGGGATGCGGTTGAGGCTGCGGTTCGTTAAACAGCCGTTGGACACCTGTTGGAGAAGATGGTTGATTTAGCACAGATTTGGAGCAGTTTCCTCACATGTGAAATGGATTAAAGGGACGGGATGAGCAGCGGCACTCGGCATGTCTGCTTTGTCGTGCAGGTGCTAGCTGAAAACAGACTCGTCCATAAGGAGCAGAGTTAACTTCTCCTGTTGGCAGGTGTGAGGCTCCCAGCAGAAAGTTTCCAGGTGACTGGGTGTGTTACACCACCAAGCTGGAGTCACACCTGCTGGTGGGACCAGTTAAGTTCATTCGCAGTGTTCTTTTGCTTTAGGTGAGGGAAGACCTCGTCTAAACTGATGTTGTTAAATAGGCCTTGTTGATAAAGGTTTTACATGTATATTATATTTTTGTATTAACATTCTTTTGTCTGACAAGAGGACCCCAAAAAGTTAAACTGATAAATCTTCTAAATCTACTTATAATCCAAAACTAGTAACACTGCCTTCAGTTACCGCTGATTTAATTTAAAATGGCCGTTTGCGTCACTTTGCATCTCCTGACCCGTCCTCAGCTGTCTGCCTGCGTCTAGTGTGAATGGTAGAAGTTAATCTGAACATGTTAATATGTGTTGAGTATCAGAATTTGATAGATTACTTATTGTCTAATTTTAAAGGTTGTAATCAGTCCTCTGACTCAGAGCACAGGAAACCAATCTGAAGCTCTCTAAGTGCTCGCCAGGTGTCAGAACAGACTTGACTTCACTTAATTATGTGAACTATGATGCAAGACATTTTTTGGCCATTTAATTAGCCACTTTTTTTTTATTTACTCACCATGTGTGTGTATTGATAAAGAGAAAACCCTTTTGAATGGCCTGGTGTTCTTACTTGTGAAAACACATGAGTAACAACAGTAACAGGAAGTAAGGGCAGCTGGTGGCCTGGTGGTTAGGGAGTTACCCCTGCGATCGGAAGGTCGTGGGTTCGAATCCCAGGACTGCTAGTGGCACCACTGAGGTACCCTTGAGTAAGGTGCCGTCCCCACACACTGCTCCCCAGGCGCTGTGTTCCTGACTCTAACATGCCATGCACATGAAGGGAGCAGTTTTCTGTGGAAGGCGGTACACAACAGCGACACAAAGTACATATTATTCTTTGAATGTCTTAAGCTTCAAATGTCTGCATTTGAATGAAAGTATTGTAGTATTTTTTAAAGGTAAAGCACAGTACTTTCCCTGCTTACTCACTGTTAAACAAAATTAATTGCATACAATTAAGTTTTAAAATATTGCTATACTGCCCTTAGCCATTTTTTTGGAACATCACTTAATTTGGTGTAATCGTCATGCATTCATTGACTGCGTTAATGGAATCAGAGTCTGCTGTATTTGGCTTATTCTTAAACTGTGAGGTTAACTGTCCGTCCCACACCGTGCAGTGTGTATGCCCACATCAACAGTGTATGGTCACGTTTACTGCTGTTTGGTGCTGTGAGAGGAAGTTATGGCCACTCTCTTTCTGTGCACAGTCCAAAAATAGCAAGATCTAACTGAAGTGACTCAGATATAGTGGGTCTGTGGTTTTAATCCTCTGGATTCTTGGTTCTTTTTGTCTCTTTGTCTCCAAAATCTAAAGCATAAGATGTTCCTACAGGTTAATGAGCTTTTGTGTCATTTATTCATGAAGATACGCCCACAGAATGGTTGTATATTGCAAACTTGCATTGTAAGTACAATAAACCCTCGAAATTCACAGGGGTTACGTTCCAGGACCACCCGCGAATAATGAAAAACCGAGAATTTGTGATGGGATGTAAAAAAAAAAAAAAAGCCTAAAAATGCCTATTTTTATTGTGTTAACCCTAAATATGCCCCCAGATATGCTCCCAAAACACTTTAATTTTAAACTCAGCTTTATACTTTACCGTTAAAGAAAATGGTAAAGTAAACCCATACTGTACAGTTTACACAGTGCTAGAATGTAAAATACCGATGCTACCTCTGTATAGACTGTACTGTAATTCATGCACGTGCGTTTTCTTTGGTATAAGCAGGTAAATACAGTAATACATTTACAGTAATAAAAATACAGGGCTTTAAGAAGAACAAAACAAAAAATACGAAATCACTCGAGACGCTCCACAGGGAAAATTCTGGACTGCAGCTGTGTGAGATGCATCACAGGGCAGCAGCGCAATGAGTAATGTATAACGTTCCTGGATTGGCTACTTTTAAACCTCCTGCCTCTGAAAACAGTGGTATTTCACCATCCCAAGACGCGCTTTCTTTGTGTTCTCTCGACAGTACCAAAAAATGTACACAGTTATATTTTATATGGAAATGTAGCTGAAGTTAATATTTGTTACAAAATTAGTCAATTATATTTTTCTTAATTTAGCCACAAAGTGCATGAAAAATTGTATATTGCCATGAAAAAAGCAAAAAAAGCATGAATAT
>JBBIGA010109410.1:0-10685 GCA_037576975.1 Alestes dentex | reverse complement strand
ATTTGTTTTAGCATTCACTGATTCAATGAACATCTCGAATGAAAATCAGTTTTTATTTTTGTCTCATCCTGTAAACTGCTGCTCTTGTGTTTTTGCACTTTCTCTTGCAGTCCTGTCCTGCCCGTACTCATGTTCTGTTTGTTCTTTGTGTTGCTCCCTGCTCCTGGAGGAACATTTTTTCATCACTGTGTATATGACCTATATAAGCACCTACTTGACTCTAACACCTTTCTATCATAGCCAGTATTAACTTACAGCTATTAGCGCCATAGAAAGTCATCTGTGGGATGTGACTGAGAGGCTAGCCTTCATTCTCTACATGCATCAGTGAACCTTCGTTGGACCACTTTTGGTAGGTACTAACCACTGCATTCTGGGAACACCTCAGGAGATGCTCTGACGAGGTCATCTAGCCATCACAATCTGGCCCTGGCACCTATCATGGCACCTATGAAAATTGTTAGAATCTGTTTATATCAGCAGTGGGTTTCTTTCTGCCAGCAAAAACACAAGTGAACATTAGAGTAAACTCAAACGAACAAGACAGCAGTAAAAAAGTATCAAGATCAGAAGAACTGATATTTTGTGAGCTGGTTAGAAGAACACAGGTTTGGTTTCGGATTTCTGCCCATTGCCTCCAGTCATTGTGTGGATTTATAAAATTCCATAAGCTGCACCACCTAATTTAATCTGATGAAGTAAAACGAACCAAACCAGGTATTTGATTGTAGCTAAAATGAATATCGGACTTCCATGAGGAAAGAGGTCTGGAAATGGTCAGGAGAACACTTTGCCACACATCAAACCACTCTTTACTGTAATAATGTTAATTGTATTTATTGTAATATTAATGTTTTAACACTAACTTAATACTATTTGAAGTATAATTTTCCCAGGTGCCTAAGACTTTTGCACAGTACTGTATACATGTCACACAGTGCAGCGGTCTTCCACACGCAAGATCGAGTCATCAGGTACGTCTCCCTGGAGAGAGAGTGTGTGTGTCATAGAGACAGAAAAGGAGAGTGTGAGTGAGACAGACAGACAGAGAGAGGGATGAATAGCACTAGGCCGTGCTGATCGAGTGTCAGACCTTTTTCTGCCCCGCGGCTTTACGTGAAAAGCTGCTTTGACCAAAAAAAAAAAAAAAAATAAAAGAAAAACAACAAACTGAACCTCAGCCACGGCACAACCGTGGGAGACAACACACAGCCCAAAGGGTAGAGCTCTACTACACAAACACACACAAGCACACACCGCACCTCTCCAGCAGGAGGAACACTGCACTTCTCTGTGATGCGCTCTGCATTATTCATGAGAAACGAGACTTCTCAGGCGAACGCACAGGAGGTGAACAGTCAAAAACCAAGAGTCACCTTCTTTTAATTTATTTTGTTTGTTCATCCTTATACGTATATGACTGATGAGCGAAATATTTTATATCAATTTTTGCAGTGTATTTCTTCCCTTACATTGAATGTACCATTGTCCGTTTATACCGCGTCAAAAACTCACGAATGGAGCAATAGAAACTATATAATATGAATCAACTATTGGTTCATTAATATACATTGTGAGATTATAAATTTAGTCTCTTTCTCTGGTAAAGTAACTCGTGAACACCCGGTTACTGTTTACCCTCTCCACTGCAGTCCTGTAGATGTTGAGGGGGGTGTAGCGAAGTCCACCGCAAGCGTCTTGGTTCTCCTGACAATGCGATGTCCGGTTCTCCACCTTCTTCTCGTCTGCCGTCTCATCATTGTTGGAGATGGGGCCCTGCACTACTGTGCTGTCAGCAAATTTGCTGATGGAGCTGGAGCTGTGTGTGGCCATGCAGTCAAGGGTGTAGAGGGTGCACGCTGAGAGAACACTGCCTTGTGGAACTCCTGTGTTGAGTGTCATGGTGCTGGAGACACAACCACCAACTCTTACCACCTGTGGTGTGACTATGAGGGAGCCAGACACACAGGGGGCTGTTCAGTCCCGGGTCCTTCATCTTGGTGAATTTTACTGAAAGCTGCAGTCTCACACAGTTCCCATGTTTCTTGTCCATGTGGCTGAGGGTGGTGCGCAGGATGTAGGAGATCGTAGGTGTTCTTTGTTGATCTGTTGAGGCGGTAGGCAAATTGGAGTGGGTCGGCGTAGGTGGGGATAGATGCTGCGATGAGTCTCTCAAAAACCTTCATGCCACAGATCAGTAGTCATTCAGGCATGAGGGCTCGTTGTTCTTTGGTACTTGGGACGATAGTAGATCTTCTGAATGACGTGGGGACCATGGATTGAGCCAGAGACCTGTTGAAGATGGAGGTGAAGACTCCGGTCAGCTGGTCCACGCAGCAGCACAGCAGGCGCCCGGAGACGCCATCTGGCCCCGGCGCTTTTGGGCGTAGAAGGTGTTGAGTTCGCTGGCGAACACAGACTGCAGCTGCAGTGGATTTGCGTTTAAAGCCACATTTGGCGCATTCACCAGAAGTAAACAAAATACTAAGTAGACACACATGGACCAATCAGGGAGGCATCGTGACATACCAGTATTTACTTATCCAGAGCGACTTCCATTCCCCAGCTACAGGGGACAGTCTCCCTGGAGCAGCTGGTGGTTTAGGGTCTTACTCAGGAGCCCAGTGATGGTCTGCTGAAGGTAGGACTCGAACCCATGACCTCTTGGTCCAGAGGCAAGTATCCCACCCTCTAGGCCACCGTCACCCAAATACACATGGACTGGATTTAATGAAGACATGAATTTGCTGTAACTTGTTAATCCAGAGTTGACACAGATTATTACCAAAAGATGCTGAGTTACTCAGTATGTTCTTATATTGAATGATTTATAAATTTTGATATTTCATTCAGACCCAAAACATTTGGTATATTTTTCTCAATAATGCCATCTTCGGCTCTTCTTGGGCCGAACGTTTTCAGTGGGTTTTAGTGCATCCCTCATTGATTTAGCTTTATAGGGTATAATTACTTTCAAGACACCTCTGAGACAGCACCATGTTCATGAAGAGCTGGTCGTGCCTAACCGGTGTCAGGTGCTTCAATATGCAGTTCTCTCTGTCGACGGAGAGTTAATGACCCTCCACTCCACCACCCACCTCACAGCCATTTGCTTAAGATCTTTATAACCTACTGCTCTCTTCTGATGAATTGACACAGCATTACCAGGACAGGCTCTCAGTCTGTAATATCTACCGTAACTGATGTCAGAAGTACTATAAGCTGACAGCTAATGGCAGGCAAACCTAAAGCAACTTTTAAGCAATGTACAATCATTAAATATTACTAAACTGAGAGCAGGCACCACATGTCCTGAAGTATATAGACACTCTGTGTATTCAGTGAATTAAGTCACCCATATAGCTTGAATGATGTCTATAATAATCATTGTTAATAGAAGAGACAGTGGGACAGCTGAGCTTAAGGCCACCGCGCTCAATGCCAATCGTTAGAGGGGTTAGAGGGGTCCAAAGCCCTCCAGCATTGGACTGTGTTCTCTGTGATAGGTTTTAACACTTTTGGAATCGAGGTTGTGATACAGAATGAATCATCCAACATCAGAACCTGATCTCACTAATGCTCTTGCAAGCAAATCCTCACAGCAACGTTCCAACGCCTAGTGTAAAGCCTCAGTTGAGCAGAGGCCGCTGTTACAGGACAAACTCCTTATTAATACCTATGATTTCAGAAGTAATGTTACATGAATATGGACAGACGACGTAGCTCTTTGACGTTTTATCAGGATAAACCTTCTAATGTCAGCAACATTTTGTCCGCACATGTACAAATATATGAACACACACACACGCTGATGCCACTGAGACCTGTCTCTTTTGGCATTTGTCTCAGAGAAGCCATGAAAAACAGAACAGAAACATCTGAGTGCAGAAGAATGTATTTGCTTGTAGGGGCTGATGTTGATTCAGTGACTCAGTTCTGTTTCTCTAAAACATATGAATGACCATCAGTTTGACATTCTGCTGTGCCAACACTGATGTGAGCTGCTGGGCCGCATTCTTTCTAGCTTAATAGGGGGTAAATGCTCTGGAAGCAAGTGAGTGTGTTGCACTGAAGCTACTGTTTGACAAAAAAATCGAATTCACACAGATGCAGCTTGTCAGTCCAAAGTTTCTGCACATTTCAAAAATGTTAGTTTAGAACTGGAGCTACAGTGATAACGGTGCAGTAGAAGCCATGCTCAGCCAAAACGTTTCCATTAATACACCTCTCTAACCACCTCTCACACTGTTTCCAGCTCTTAATTATGGTGGTGCAGACTTGTGGATGTGGTTCAGGACTAAATGTGACCATGAAAATGAACAAAACCTCGCTATTTTTGAGAACAGGCCTGGTATTCACAAAGAAGTCACGAAGAGGACTGATCTTGACTCAGAATTCTTTGTGAACATGACATGACTCGAGGAAGTTTGTGTTGTCTAAAGTGGCTGTCTAAAGTGTTTGTTTACGTTTGTATCTTAAGGTTAGTCATATTGTGTCCTAATCTACATCAACAAGTCTGCGATACCTTAATGATAAAATGATAAAAATGGGCAACGTGTGTAGATACAAGGTAGGCGCATTTAAAGAAGTGGCTCGTCTGTAGATGTTTTTGTTCTGTTGACAGCCTCTACTGTCTCGTCTGTTCTGTGTGAAACAAACCGTTAAAGCAGGCAGCCCAGGAATGTCTGGTTAGTCATGCATTAGGATGAATGGAGACAAATCATTTCACTCTTTTCAACATGGTCTCTGCGGTGTAAACCAAGTAGTGGACGCCCCCATTACGTGAGATAAGAGGAAGGAGAGAGCGAGAGAGAGCGAGAGAGAATAAGAACCTACTCTGGAATTTCAAAGGTATAATATAGAGTTACCTTCATTTTTGTGTAAGTGAATGAGAGGCCCCTGCCACATTGTGTGCTGATGTGCTTATGCAAGTAACAAAATCTGTGTGCAGTAACCAGGTAACAAAACACACAGAGGAAGGAGAAAAGGGCAGAAGGACGGAGGGTCCGATGCTTTCTCCCAGCTTGAGGATTATGCAGTCACTGGTCTCAGACAGAGACGTGAAGGCCTGTCATATTCAGACAATAGAGAGTGACAACAAACAGAAGAGGTAACACTATACGAGGGCTACTCAGAGTTTATTATGTGGCCAGACAGCTAGCCCCCACCCCATTATTGCCACTTATGTAAATGTGAGAATGTTTGTGTTTTCTGTAAAACAAGACTGTGCACAACAATAACCTTTTATCAAATCTGCACATTTTCTCAAAATCTGTCAGTGAGCTACGAGTGAGAAACAATTAAACATAAGATTTAATATATATATATATATATATGTGTGTGTGTGTGTGTGTGTGTGTGTGCGTGTGTGTGTGTGTGTGTGCATGTGTGTGTGCGTGTGTGTGTGTGTGTGTGTGTGTGCGTGTTGCTATTCTTTTCTGAGCTATTGCAGTGTGAGCTGTGTAAAATATATAAGAAATGCCTCCATATGTGTTGAGTGCAGTAGTGTTTGTAGAGCAGCTTTTCTTTGAGCTGTAGCTACGAGCAGCTTCACTCCTGATTCAGTTTCTGATGGGATGAAACAGAGTCACACACTCTGCTCTTAAAATCACTATTTTAATTGTTGCAGTTGTACAATAATGTAAGAGTGTTGTGTAGTATAACATTTCCAAGTAATAATAAAATATTTAGATGTATTAATTTTAAATTCCCTCAATTTTCTGTTTGGAATTTTGAATCGAGCGTGGTCAATAGTGTATAAAACAATAGTGACATGCACATTTTACACAGACACACTCCCACAAACTACAAAAGCAATAACCAGAAAAAAATGATGTGGTCTCTTATTTTTTTCCATGACTGTATATATATATATAATAAAAAGGGCAATGCTTAGGTCTATAAGGTAGCCAAAGGGACCTAGAGAACCTAGAAATGTTAAAAATGCTGCACGCACACCCACCACTCATGTATACATTCTCACAAATTAACAGGAGGCAGGGTCATTTCAGCCTTGCTACCATTCAAACAGGTGCGTTTGCTCCATGGCTTGACCTCCGAACTTGTCATAAAATAAAGCCAGAAGTCACAGTCTTGGCAGCCCAGCAGCCACCTACCAGCTAAGACATGTGGAGGCCTGGCGCCACACACACCCTCACAACTCTGCTTCCTTTCCTGATTTAGAAATAATCATACACTGCATTTAAAGAGCCCACATCACAGGAAAACAAAAAAACAAATCCTCGTTTTTAAATAATGAAAAAAGTTGGTGTAAAATACTGTTAAAGTTTCAGAATGTATAAATAAAGATAAAGAGTTTGGAAAGTGGTAGAGTCAAAATTAACTATCGAAAGATTCGAATACATTAAAACTAAGAAACATGTAGGATTTGGGTTTTTTTTTTTAAATCAACAGTAATAATTCAGAGAGGGGAACAGAGTTCATCATTTTCTCAGTTTACAGACATCAACACGTTTCCTAAAATGATCTATATTTGGAAGCCCCATCAAAAAAAAACAAAAAACAAAAAACAAAAACAAAAACAAAAACAAAACAAAAAAAAAAACATAAAAAAAGAAGAAGCCAGAGTCAAAATTGGCTGCCTGCAGTGTGTAGTCTGTAGAGTGAATTTCAGGGTTGTTTTTTTTTTTCTTAAACTCATTGTGATAGTTACTTTACGTAACTGGCAATTCATTCTGTAATATCATTCGTACTTTGAGCCTATTGAAGGAAAGCAAAACCTTAATGAGAGTAATTTAACTGCAGGGCTCTGGGTTAGGCCCAAGCTGAACATACACAGAGTCTATCTGAACACATCTGTGTGTGATAGGATAGTGGGATGAAAGCAGGGGGCAACAGGTTAAACGACTAAACAGCCCCGGAACAGACCCGGCCTGCTACACTGGAGCCTGTCAGATGTTTTATGACCTTTAATTCACTGGCATTAATGTCGGTCCCAGGTGTCCTGAATTAAAAGGCTGAATTAAAATGAAATAAAAAGAATGACGTGTTCTTGAGAGCTATAAAGTCGTTAAATGGAATTCATGAAGTACGTTAAAATCGCAGATTACATTCCCGACGTGCCACGGCTGCCATAAAGAGGCCCGTTCAGTAAAAGCATTTGTTAAGCCGCCATAAATATTTAACATTTGTGCTTTATTACTGGCGATCTATTTTCAGCCACCTTCTCGCATGCTGTAAACAAGGTGGCTTTAATGCACTGGACTTAATTAATAGCTTGATTAAGTCTTAGATGGCACAGTTCTAGCCAGTGATAACAAAAGCACGCTGTAATTATATGTGACGATTTTTTTGCTTGTAGCTCAGTGAATCAAGTAGTGAAATTCCGGTATCAGTACTTAAGTTCTACCACGTTTTTCTCGGGCCAGAAAAAGAACGCAAATCGGAAGAAATTCATCATATAACTGTAATCATTTATGTAAAACATTAACTATGCACATGCATTCCAGTACAAGAATAAGTATAAAGCACTGAGAATCAAGCACAGTTTATTATAGACTTATGATCTTATTGGATCAGAGAGATACGGAGTCGCAGCACGCACAGTGGCAGCCCAGACCAGGGAAGAGAGATCCCGGAGCTTTTTTTTTCCCATCAAAAACGGGGAAAATTCATATCCCACCTGGCTTGGAAGAGGAAGAAACATCCAGTCTCACAAAGGCATTCACGTTTGCAGTCACAAGAGCATAGTAAACACACAGATCACAGTTTTTTTTTTAACAACCAGACACTAAGACTGACATAACCATGTCATAAGAAAGCCATGGTACATGTCAAGATTTCTTAGAGACTAAGACTGACATACGCCTGCCAAAGATACGTCATGTCCGATGTCATATGCTGTCATGAGTTGTCATGACAGATTATGTCCATTTATACATCACAGTGTCATGTAAGAATTACTGGTAATTATCATGACAGATGATATGTGTGATGTCACAGGCTTAAATTAGCATGTGACATAACAGTCATTGCATCAAACAGTACAGTTTCTGTCACGAAATGCTAATATTGCACTAAATCACATTATTTTAACGAACAGAATCTGTCAGGACAACTCATGACTGCATATGTACAGACACAATGACAATAAAGCATCTATCTATCCATCTATCTATGACATGTTGATGGCATGGTTATACTAATGTTATGTAGCAGGGTTCAAGTCAAGTGTTACCAAAATATCTTACCTGAAAGCTGTTGAAGCCTTTGAGGTGCTACTAGAAATGAGTTCAGAAGTTCACATTATGTGCTACTATATCATGAGAGGTGACAGATGTTGCTGAGGTGTTAAAGATGATGAAATTGTAAAAATAAGAAACGTCTGAAGCTTTATTTTATGTAGTTCAATTTTTGTACTGCTGTTTTAAAAATGACACTTAGAATATTATTTATTCAGCTCTAATAATTTCCTATAGTAATAGTAATAATAATAATAAGAAGAAGAAGAAGAAGAATAATAATACTTCCAGAACCACAATAAAAGGTTAGGCAGGTATTGTGAAAGACATTGGGTAACGAGTTCTAAAAGCAGGATTTGTATTTATGTAAGTGTGCCTGTGTTGTGATGAAGTGCTTGATTGAACATGCTGACTCTGAGAAAGTTTTATGTTTGCAGTGATCAGACAGTAACACACCCAAACACAATCATCACCAAATGCATCACTTGTTTTTCAGTCTTTCAGAGCTGGTTTTCACGTCCTCATTTTTTAAAATCAGTCAAGAGGCTAAAGACCATAAGCAGAAAGAAGACGGCCCTTGCTGATTAGTCGACGTATACTGTATATCACACAGGTGCTAAATGTTTGTGACTGGTTGGTCGACAGTATTTATATAGTGTAAACTGTACTAATGATAAAATACAGCTAAATTAAGCAACTGTGTTTTCTAGCGTTTCATCTTGTGAGTTGTTTGACAGAAGCTGTGTTTTCAGCAACTGCCGTTTCCATGTGGACAGGAGGCCAAAACGTGGAGGAATAACATGTTGCTCAGAGGACAGCTTCAGGGCTAAAGCTACAACAGAATACTCAAGTCTCTCGTATCTGCTCGGCTCTTCAGCGCCTTTTACACTGCCGGAGTGATATGCCAGCCTGAGGTACAGCATAAAGTCAACATGTTTACAGACTGACATCTATCCAAGGAGTGTGTGCGTGTGTGCGTGTGCGTGTCTTTATGTTGATTTTGGCTCATCTGGAACATACCAGACTCTCTCCCTTCCATCAACCCCAACACTGGCATAAAAAAGAAAAAAATGTTTCATCACAGTCTAAAGGTGATCAGACGGATTAACTGTACTGACTTTCCGTGACCCTGCCCTATACGTCCCGTTGGACACGTTCTTCCTCTGTGTTGCAGAATGCCTTGCTTTTAACTGTGCTGTAAAAATACAGTGAAAAAGGAAAGCTTGGAAAAATCAATGAAAACGAAACCGAGAAGCAGATCCCTCAACAAATAGTAGTTACACATTCTATTTTTATATATTCTATATATTCTGTAGTTTCTGTTCTATTGGTTTTTTTTTTTTTTCCTGCTCTTACGTTTGTACTGTCCACTTTCTGCCATAGTAACGCAAATTTCCCACTTGCGGGCCTAAAATGTTTAGCTTATCTTCATGCTGCATTTGCAGTTTACTCATTTATTAACCAAATACCAGCTTTTATACTAATTAACATATTAATAGCAGGTCTGTGTGAATGGCCAGTGCACGCAAGCTGTAGCCGTCACATACACGTCACACAGGTGGAGTATGTTTGAAACAGAGTTAAGAGGACAAATGGCCCCAGACCAGGCCAGGAAATTGCCCTCCAAAGAACACCAGGACCACCAAACCCTTTACTCTTGGCCACACATGGAAACCTGTGGAGAACATTGTGAAGGATGAGTCATCTGACCATTGCCCATATCTCTGTAGACCACTACCTTTGATTTTAGCACTACTGAACTCTCAAAAGGGGTTTATGGCCTGCAGCCCTTCCCACAGTACCCCAGAACTCCTCAGAATAGTTGTGAGCGGAATGTTCTTGATAATCATGTCCTGCACTGACATTCCTAGTCACCTGAGGAATGGATGCTCTTCTATTGTTCTTGCATTTCACATTTGTTGAATGCTTGCTTTCAGCAATTGCCTACCCCGAAAGAACACTCCTGAATGGTTTGAAGTGTAGGAAAGTTATGTAAATCATATAGTATGACTTAGGTCTTCACAGTCATCAGATTTTAAAGCAACTGGACACTTACAGAAGATTTTCAACTGACGTGCTGGATTTTCATTTGGGAGAATGCTGTTCCATCCCTCCAGCTCCACAGCCCAGCCCCCAGGACAAAGGTATGATTGTTGTCCTCTAAATTAATCTACTTTATATGTTAAGTTCTTGACAAACAGACCAAGAAAACACACATTTGGTGTCCCCAAACATTTGATGGGCAGTGTCTCATAGCATGTGTGCACAAGGGAATAAGCTGAAGGAGAAAAACACGTGAAGCTGAATAAAGCCTGGAAGATGACTGGTATCACTCTGAGTTTAGCTATTTGCGTGTGTGTGTGTGATTGCGTGCAGTTATGAGTGTGCGTACATGCATGCACCAGTGTGTGTGTGTGTGTGTGTGTGTGTGTGTGTGTGTGTGTGTGTGTGTGTGTGTGTGTGTATATGTCTCTCTTGTGCAAC
>JBBIGA010109388.1:0-10686 GCA_037576975.1 Alestes dentex | reverse complement strand
ATTGAACTTTTGTTCAATGGAAGAATGCCTGGTTTGTGTGTGTGTGTGTGTGTGTGTGTGTGTGTGTGTGTGTGTGTTTGTGAAACTAACACTGTGCCCAACCTTTGTTAAATACACACAACTGTGACCACACACACCCTTGTCATGCATCAACGCAAGTCCAAATCTACCCAGTGTTCCACTAATCCAACAAGTGTAGCTCACTCTTTTTATCTCCTACCATCTTCACCCTGTTCTGCTGCTGTTTATGAGATGGCACGAAAGTGTTCATGTTCCAAACCTACTCGGCTGCAGGAACCTTGGAATGATAATGGCAGCTCAGTCACACTCTCCACTAAACTAATTTTCACTTTAAGGAGCAGCACACCTCACTCTTACACCACACACTGTATTATTTTAGATGTGGGTAAAAACACAGTTGCACAAGCGATTCGTGGACAAACAATGTCGGCATTCTTTTTTTTACGAACCTTCCTGTGCATTTATAATTAAAGAGAGAGAGAGAGAGAGAGAGAGAGAGAGAGAGAGAGAGAGAGAGAGAGAACTGCAGCCAATAAATAACTAGAAGCAGTCTTATATTAACCCATCTTAGAGGGAGAGAGAGAGAACTTCTGGCAATCACTGACTAGCTCTAACTGGAACCAGGTTGACTTTAAAGAGCCCATATCCTACATTTTTCTTATTTTTTATTTTTTTCCTCTGTAGTCCACTTAAAATATTTCACACAAGCCTTTTCAAGGAGAGAGCTTCATCCGTTATATTATTATTATTATTATTATTTTTTATGATGTCACTGTTCCTTAGACTGGGGTATGTAAATGACATCTGTTCTGATTGGCTGCCATGTTTTGCACCTCATTCAGAAACCAATGTGGGTTAGGGTTAGGGTTAGAAAACACTCAGAAAACACTCATGACAGCTTCAGCATGAATGGGCTGTTGCAGCCTGTTTATGCAGATATATGTAAATGACACCATATTTAAAATATCCTGTGTTTGCAGCATATCCTGTTTTTGCAGCATATGGACTTCAAGTGAACAGTATGTTGTGAAGCTTTGTGTTTGCATGTAAACACATGAAACCTTTTAATGGCAAAAAAAAATTAGAACAGTTTGGTTTTCCATTAAAAGGGCCCTTTAAGTCCACACACCTACAGACAGAGAGCAAGCTGCTGGTGTAGCAATGAGGTCAGATTTTACTGTTGTAGTTATCTCAGTTGAACAGAGTGGAGGGAGGAGTGAGTGTTTTTTTTCTCCTCTCTCTCTCTCTCTCTCTCTCACTCTCTCTCTCTCTCTCTCTGTTTTTCTCTCTTGTTCTTCTGGTTTTTGCCATTATATCAACACTCTGGTGCTTACTGAGCAAGAGAGGTGGCAGGAGAGGGAGGGCCAATACACATGAGGGGGGAAAGGGAGTGGCAGATATTGACAGGATAGTTGTCAAAGACAGTGAGAAAAAGAGAGGTACACATAGTGTGTAAACCAGCTGGGAGAGGGAGATCTCTCTGTCTTCTTTTCCACTGAAAATAAAGAGACGAGGAACTTACTGAAGTGGGCGAGTCACAACCAGGTAAGCCAGGAACGCCCTTTATAAGTCCTCATTTATGTGTTCAAACAGTTTCATGGATTCACTTTGAGTGATTTTTGAGAGAAGTTTTGTTGCAAGAATGGTTGATCTCAGATGTCTTTTTGTACAGTGACGTGCTGTCAGGATCTCTGGCTTGGATTTCCTTGGGATTATCTTTGATTGACCAATTTGTGTGAATTATGGCCAGTTTCATGTACTACCTCCTCCCTGCGGTAGGGGGCTACACACTCACGTCCCTCTACCTGCTGAAGAATCCACACATTCTCCACAAGAAGAAGCAGGCAGCTTTTCGCTGCACTCACGTTTCCCACAGGGGAGGTATGCTTCAAAATCCTCAGAGCATGACTGGTCAGATTCAGTTTAAGCAGCCATAATTACCCCAGTAATCTTGGCCTCAGGGGCCCACTGCCCCACACAGTTTAGTGCTTTCCCTGCTTTAAAGGGCCCATATGATGAAAAACTGTTTTTTAACCTCCTTTACACTTTCAAAACTAGTCTCAGTCTGCGTGCTGAATTTTAACACAGCTTTGTGTTCACATTTGGAATCTCCTGCATCATCTTGTATGGTTTAGCAAATACTTAAAGGGCCCATATTGTGCAAAACTCTTTTAAATATAGTTTGTAAACCCTATTAAGATTCAAAACATATTGTTCATTCCCTGGTCCATACAGTGCATATATAAAATTAAGCTTAAAAAAACAGGCCAGTTTGAAATCACCAGTTTTGTGATGTCACAATTTTTTTCACAATATCCATCAAAATATACAGTCTACAGTCTTATGTCCATTGTGTGGGTTTATGCAAAAAAAAAAAAAACCCAATCACCATTTATCAAAAAAGGGAGGAACATTAGCTATTGCATAAATCTGCACATTTTTGTATTTATCACGTTCTAACACACCTACCGTAATTACCTTCTTGTTAATTAGTAATCAGCTGAGGTGTTTGTTAGAATATGATGAACGGGGCTCTGTGAATAGAATGGATCACATGGGACCGGGGAAGATACTAGTTCAGTCAAATCTGACAAATAAAATACACACCTTTTACACTCTCACCTGTTGACTCCTCTTTCAGTGATTCAGACATCACTGAAATCACTGGATCAGGTGTGTCGGGGTTGAAACTGTAACATGCTGTTGGTCATCGGAAGCAGGATTATGAAACACAGGGCAAAAAGGAGTGTATTCCAAATCATGTTTTGTAATACCAGTGTTGCACAACCAAATTCTCAGAGCACACCCAATAGTCCACATTTTTGCTCTGCCCCAGCTGCCAACATACCTGAACCAAGCTGTTAAGAACACCTAAATACCTGACACCGCTATACGGGGAGTGCAAAACTGTGGTCATACACTATATGGACAAAACTATTGGGACACACCTGTTTTCCAGGGTTTGGGCTAGACCCCTCACTTCACGTGAAGGGCAATCTTACTGCTTCAGTATACCAAGACATTTTGGACAACACCATGCTTCCAACTTCGGGAACACAGTTTGGGGAAGAACCTTTTCTATTCCAGTATGATTGTGCCCCAGTGCACAAAGCAAGCACCTTAAATGGATGAGTTCGCTGTGGAAAAACTCGACAAGCCCACACAGAGCCCTGACCTCAACCCCATCAAACACCTTGGGGTAAGGAGATTGTAAGCCAGGCCTTCTCGTCCAACATCAGTGCCTGAGCTCATAAATGCTCTACAGAATGAATGAGCACAAATTCATGTGGAAAGTCTTGTGGAAAGCCTTCCAAGAAGAGTGGAAGCTGTATTCTAAATATTTAGAATTTTGCCAATTTTTATTCTGTGAAAACTGTAAAAACATACATTGTGGTGTACAGTTTTCACCGAATAGAAACTGGCAAAATGCTAAATGCTTATTCTTTACATGCTTAATACTGGAGGCCCTCTCCTACCTGTCTTCAGTTGGGAACAATGATTGAGCTAATCACTAAACACAGAAGGTAGAAATGATACAGGTAGTGACCCTCCTGCACATAGACTTTTAATCTCAGTCCCAGAGACACTTTACACTGTAAATTTCAACACTCCTGTGTCAACTCATCAGGGAATTAGGCTTTAACAATCTGAGTGTTATGGAAAGAACATCTCACCATTGTTGCTTACATGGCTGAGATTAAGAACCTCTCTTCTGTGAAGACTAGACATACAAATTAGGTGTACATGGACATGTGTTTGCATGTATCTCTGACTTTGTGCACTTTTTTCCTGCTAGGCTCTGGTGAGAGAATTGAAAGCACTATGGAAGCATTCAAACAGTGAGTAAAAACAGTTCACCACCTTTTCAAGCCACTCCTTTCTGCACTTAGTGGTGGGCATATGGTGGCAGTGTAATGCCCTGAAACTTGAAGATAAATTCACATTACAGGACATATTTATTGACTATAGTTAATTATTACAGTTCTTTGGAGCAAAAAAATGCACCAGCAAAACTTTCTTTGAAGAAAAAAAAGGCCTCCACTAACTGTTATAGTTTACACGCAGAGGAAGATTTTGCAGCTTACAGCAAAACCGTCTTTTCTTTGTCTCGTCAGAAATAAATAATCAATTATTCGATTATTGAAGACTGATTTGTCTCTCCTAACCCCTCCTAACTTAATATAGACGTTATCTTGCTTTTCTCATCGGCTTCTCAATTTTCTTCTCTTTGACAACCTTATAAATCTCAAAACTGTCTGACTTTAGTTGTTGAGACTTGATTTTGATCACAAAGATGAATTTCAGGCGCTTTCATAAGCCAACCAAGTTTTCTCTGGTTTATCCCAAGATCTGATGGTTTGAGACAAATAAAGATCAGAGCACTGAGAGAAAAGAAAGAGCATTTTAAGATCTTAGATGACTGAATTGGGCTGAGATTAGAGGAAGGCATGAGCTGAATTTAAGAAGTAAGAGTGAGAAAAAGGTCGATATCTCATATTGATGGTAAACTGAGCTCAGTTATGTCAAGGAGAGATGGACTGCAGCAAGGCAAGATACTCCGAAAAGTCCGCTGTAATTTGTCAAAATAATGATAATTTATCAGCATGTTGCCCACCTCTAGCTACCCACCAGTTCTCACCTGTTCTCCTGTATTTCATAACTGCTGTTTCTCAAACCCCTCTCAGTGCAGTTGAGGTGGGCACAGAGATGCTGGAATTGGACTGCCATTTGACTCGAGATGGTCATGTGATTGTATCACACGATGAGAATCTCCTGCGCCAGACTGGACAAGACATCAACATCTCCTCAACAAATCTTGAGGTCAGAGCTCAATTTTGAGCTTCTTGATTCATTGTGAAAGGAGCTTTTATTTTGGTATTATGGTCCTTTCAGATTAAAAAATAAATCATACTATTAATGGTGGTGGCTGGTGACCTAGTGGTTAGGGCATTGCCCCTGTGATCAGAAGGCTGTGGGTTCTAATCCCAGGACTGCTAGTGGCACCACTGAGGTACTCTTGAGCAAGGTACTGCTGCCACTCACTGCTCCCTGGGCACCCCTCAGTGTTATCACTGCTTCACTTGGTGCATGGGTTAAGTGCAGAAAAAGAATTTCACACATACTGTGTGCTGTGGTGTGTTCAGGACAAATGGACACTTCACTTTACTCTAATGAGCCACGGCTGACTGGAGATTGTTGTTATTAGCAGCAAAATATTTTTTACAGAATTTAAGCACAGTCTATATATAGGCTTTATGCTCCATACTGCTGCTTTATTCTTCAATACTTCAATATTAATCAACTGAATATATTATTTTAAAAATGAATACTCAGGTTTCATTCATTTTCTTTCTAGGACTTGCCACTTTATAAAGAAAGACTTGAGGTCACCTTCTATGCAGGTATGCATATGTACAATACACCCACACAGAATTTTATGACCGTGACATGTTTCTAATACACTGTCCATTCACAGGCCGATACAGCACAGGTTCTGACAGGAGGTTTGTCCTGTTAGAGGATGTCTTCCGTACCTTTCCTAAGATTCCTATCAACATCGAGGTGAAGGAGAAGAACAAAGATCTGATTGAAAAGGCAAGGGGTCATAATTCAATACTAGTTAATCAGTTAATGGGTCTTTAGGTGTGCACAAAAAAAATGGCTATTAATAATAACATTAATAATAATAATAATAATAATAATAATAATAATAATAATAATAACAATAATAACAATAATAACAATAATAATAACAATAGTAACAACAATAATAATGGTAATAATAATAATAATAATAATAATACATTTCAATAATAATAATTATAATTATAATGTGAATAATAATTATAATAATAATAATTGTTGTTGTTGTTGTTGTTATTATTAATATTATTATTCACAAATATATGTTAAAATTGAACATTATTATCAGTTCACGCTCAAAGATAAATAGGCACTTAGCCACCAGGAAATTAGGGGCTTTTATGTGAATAAGCTTTGATTTGATTGTGTGTAAACCATTCAGTTGTTCCTCGGTTTCTCTCCATTCTCCCTCCTCCTCTCCTATCCTTGTCTACTTCTCGCTTTTCTGGTGGAGGAGAGTAGGAGCAGCAATAAGTTACAAAAGCAAACCAAAACATTTTGTCCCCTGTGTATTGTCCACAGCAAGCTGTTTTTGGTTACAGTGGCTGGAACCAGATATTGTTCTCAGATCCGCTTGCTCTCAGGCTCTCGCTGGGCCTCTCTTTCTTTTTCTCTTTCTCTTTCTTTCTGTCCCTCTCCCATTCTCTCACCATTCTTGTATCTCTTTTATTTCATGATAATATCTTTTCTTTGTTCTTTTCTCTCAGGTTTCTGCCCTGGTGAAGAGGTATGACCGAGAGGACATCACCGTTTGGGCATCTGTGGAATCTAATATCATGAAGGAATGTCGCAAAGTGGTGTGTGTGCACATGAAACCCCTTCCACCTGCCTTACAACATAAAAATTCATTTTGATTTGCTGTGTTTTCCCTGTCTTGCTTCATTTTTTAACTCTCTCTCTTCACCGTCCTCTGTGCCAGAACTCCTCCATGCCATACATGTTCACCCAGATGCGTGGGCTGCAGCTGCTCCTGTTCTATTACACAGGCCTCCTGCCTTTTGTCCCTCTGGGAGAGAGTTTCCTGCAGTTCTACCTGCCCCAGCTGATCAACAGGTGTGTGGTGTTTCAGTTTGTATTCATTTGTTCATTATTTGTGCCAAGTACATACCGTTGCATGTCATAAAATTTGTTTGAAAATGTCCACAACACTTTTCACAGCACCTTATATAAGCTTTTAAAGTTATTATAATTATCATTATCATCATCATCATCATCATCATTATTATTATTATTGTTGTTGTTGTTGTTAGTATTATTATGCAAGAGGCAGATCAGTGTGTCAGCAGACTAGAGGTAACAGAGGAATATCATTATTTATTATAACTTATGAAATAATATATATAGAAGCCATAATGGAGTTTATATTAGGCAGCTGGAGGCCTAGTGGTTAGGGAGTTGCCCCTGCGATCAGAAGGCCATGGGTTCAAATCCCAGGAGTGCTAGTGTCATCACTCAGGCACCCTTGAGCAAGGTATCGTCCCCACACACTGTTCCCCGGGCACCCCACATTGGTGGCAGCTTCACTTGGTGAATAGGTTAAATGCAGAGAAAGAATTTCTCATTGTTCACACTGTGTGCTGTGTTGTGTTCACCTGCGACTATAAGGGGCCACTTAACTTTATATATAAAGACAATAAAAAAAGATTTGTAAATATTATAACAGATTGTAACCTCTTACACAGAGCTGACAAAATGTAGTGGAACCTTTAAATGTGCTTTTCCTTTCAGAGGAGCTCAACTATAAAATTCCATAACTTGGTTTCGGATTGACAGATCTTCAGAGAACAGTAAAATGTTTGTGAGGGTTTTTTAAAGAAACATTAAAATGCCAAAACCTCATCATTTCACCAGGTGAAGGGTTCCTGGACCATGCATTGGAGTACTTTAATAGAACGTTAATAGAAATTTTCTTCCAGGACATATATACCAGATTCTGCCATTCTGAAGAACAAGACGGTCATCTCACTAATTGAAAAGTAAGTAAACGTTTCAAATGTCTATAAGCAGTCACATTCGATTCTAATATCAGTGAAAATGTTATTGAAATTTGAAAAAGTTATTTTTGAGTTATTCATGCAATAATTATTTGCCTCTGTTTTGTCATAGGCTGACTTTGAGGAAAGGCCTGTTTCAGCATCTTAAAGACAGAGGGATTCAGGTAGAAAGTGGTCTTATCTAAAATGTTCTTTTAAAATGAGAGCCAGAAATACCAAGAATCTGCAGTACATGGTGGGGGGTGGATACAGAGAAACTCTATGTGTGAGAAACATAAATGAATGAAAGTTATTGTAAAAAGTCAACATTTTAACACCTTTAGAGTGACGGTTCTTCCTCATATCAAAGGAACATTAATGATAATCACACTCCATGTAACCCCAAAGCAGAGGTGGAAATTGCCTCAGAGGCGCCGATAATACTATCATAATAGTTGGGCCACAATACAATATTATTGTGATTATATACATCTAATGATATTGTGATCCGATTCTGAGATACACTATGATTTATTAAGGTATTATTAAGGTGGATTATGTGTCACAAGGCAAATAACACACAAATCAGTTCGTCTCACTTTCCATTTGATTCCTTTCCCATTTCCAAGGTCTTGCGCCATCTTGTGGACTTCTACTGTAATGTTATTACCGTAGATGTTAGTGCCAAAATTAAAGTATATTAAATAAAATGTTACGTTATAAAATAATATTATTGATATAGTACTGTGTCAAAGAATATTGCAATACAATGATATTTTAACTTTCTTCTCTCACCTTTACTCCAAATAGGGCACTGATGGTCCTTGAATTAGACTAAATAGATTAGATGAATTAGCTTAACTATGACCAGTATCATTTTACATTAATGTTATTTTTGTGCAGGAAAAACAAAAGCCTTTAAGGTTCCTAACGAGTACCATGCCTTCAGTACATGGTATATAAAAGAGGGTGTATAAAAGAGACTGTATTAATATATAATAGGCGATAACTGGGCTGATACACTGAACACCCATTTTCAATAAAGTATTTTGTACTGTATTGCCCATACATGCCAGAGTTGCAGTTCCTCGGTTTCATCTCTCTCATTTTCTCTGTTGCTTTTTCCTGGGCTCTCTCAGATTCATCTGTTTGTTTGTAATGAAGAACAGGACATCGAGGCTGCGTTTGCAGCAGGAGCGACAGGAGTCATGACTGACTACCCCACCCTGTTATCAGACTACCTTAGAAGGCATCAACAGAGAACATGAGCGACAGGATGTACCACATGCATACATATACGCACATTATATGTGACTAATGACCATTTCATTTATTACTTATTCTTTACATTTGTGCATGCTGTAACACTATAAAACCCTTCGGAACCAATGGGTTAAATGACTCTGAACGTAAGTGGCACTCTTTAAAAAAATGATAAGATCATCATTGCATAAGTAAACATGCATACTTACAGCCATTCCATGGTCTCTGGAGTGAGGTTTTTTTCTGTATAAAGATGAGGAAAACTTCCTTCTGTTGTGTCTTGAAGGTGAAAACTATAGGTGTAGCTTGTAAAAACTACAGGAGCTTGAGGCAAATACTTGAGTATTTCTTTATGCAAGCTGGGTAATGTAGTGACTGAACACACTGATGGACAAGGAAACAAAAGAGAATTCTGTCAAACTGACAAGGCTGTGAGATGCAATGCTACACTACAGAATGTATCATAACATGACAAAACACACATTAAATGCTAGTTGCAGGCTGGGATGCCCTTTTAAGGCCTTTGGAACTGAAGGGATGTTGGTGTGGTTTGTGATGTGGCCCCTCGGCTCAGCCAAATGGGATTAAGAACTTGTGCTTAACCACAGTTAAATGTCCTCGGTTTTGGGCGAGGTTGTTTGGTTTTCAATAAATTATGCAAGTCTTGATTATTTCAGTATGTCATATAAACTGGGCATTTTAAAAAGCCCAGTGTTTCACAAACCTGGTCCTGAAGGCACCCTGCCCTGCAGTGTTTTTAATGCTTCCAGCACACCTGTTCCAACTAATCAGCTCATTAACAACCTCTCCCAGAGCTGAAGTGGGTGTGTTAATGCAGGGGAAACAGTTAATGTGCTGGGCAGGGTGCCTTGAGGACCAGCGCTGAGAAAAACGGTTACAGAAGAAAGATTTTTCTAAAATAAGATTTTGATGTAAATGGTAAGCTTTGTTTTAAAACATGCCCATCACTACCCAGTCCCATATGGTCCGTATGAGGCACTTAAACTGGAAAACAGCAATGATTGTTTTTGTAATAACAACATAATCCACCCATGGTTTAGTCCACCCATACATGCTGAAGTTGAAAGGGAAGTTTTAACCCAGATTGCTTTTGGATGGGGCCGAATACAGGGCATCCAATCAGAACAGAGATCATTTGAATAGATAAATCTCAAAGCCAGTAACTAAAACATATTTAATTTAAGAACGGAGAAAGAGAGGTAAGGAAACAAGAATTATGGTTATTTGTGGAACACAAAACCTTGTGGTTCTTTACATTTTCTATGGTAACACCAGATTCAGCTCAAGAAGCACTTGATTAGTAGCTGGAATCATTTTCAGATGCAGGGCAAACACAGGTGGACATCCAGGACTGGAGTCAAGAGGTACTAAGAGGTTATTTACAGACATTACGACAGCACATGTCATTCTTTGATTGCCTAATTCTCCCAGGACACAAAGTACATAGTCCAGCTTGGTCCTCCCTTCAAAACAAAGGCAACATTTATAACCATTCCAGTATGTTACAGCACAAAGAGACAAGGGACAAGTGATAAATGTTCATTAAAGAGAATCAAGGAGAAACATGCTGGGACTCTACTGAAGCACTGATCTGCAGTGTCATATGAAGTGACATTATATACAGTAAAGTCAAATATTAATATTCATTTTTAAGCAATATAAACATACCCACACTACATGGACAAAAGTATTGAGACAGCTGTTTTTCAGTTTGTGTGTTGAAGAATTTGACTCAGTGCGTGTGTGTGTGTGTGTGTGTGTGTGT
>JBBIGA010109367.1:0-10686 GCA_037576975.1 Alestes dentex | reverse complement strand
TGTGTTTTTAACAGCAGTACTCCCTTTAGATATATAGATCAGGAGTTGCTCAAACACGCACCCGATCCACAATTAATAAACTTGACACGCCATTAGAGACTTGCCCCCCACTAGTGTGTAAATGTATGGTGATGCAAAGAATTCCAGAACACACCTTTTAATGACTAGGAAGGTGATGATGTGCTGACAGACCTCTCTGAGTTTGCATTCAGATGAGTGGAGGTGACATTTAACCTTTACTCCCAGGTATATCGTGTAATGATGCCGTTCAGCACTGTTTAAACACAGTATCCAGTAGAGGGGTGAGTCACAGGCAAACCCGAGGCAGGCTTTGTGATCATTATTGAAATCTGATCTTAACAATGTTCTTGCCAAGCCCAAGAACAAACAAAGAAATCGTGCCAATGCCTGCCTGAACTCGACCTCATTCCTCCTAGCCTGGGATTGGGTGAAAGAAAGGCACTGGAGCAAACCTGCTCTTCAAAACACAAGCTGCATGACGGGTCTTGCTTAGTTCCAAACTTTAGCCCCATGCAATTCACCTGCAGACACATAAGTCAACCTTTTCTGCTTGTTCACACACTCTCTCAGACACGTACGAAAGTGCAAACACAATTACGTTAACAGGGTCAGTCAGGGGTGACTGGTATAAATGGGCTTGTATGGCTAAGCCCTCCCTCTCTCCCTCTCTCCCTCTCTCCTTCTCAAAGAAGAAAAGGAAGAGAATTTAGCTTTATTTAATTTTCACATGGATTTCACATAATTTTACTGGTTATTTATGAGTATTTTGGACTGCTACAAACAATGGCACCACCAACAGATCAGAGATGAACAAAAATGGGGCTGATTTACATCCAGCCCAAGCTGCAGACTGATACATCCTGTCTGTTATTGTGTCAAAATGTGTTCAAACATATTACATGCAATTACATCTCCCATAGATTTTGCAATGTCCCATGCAATAAGACAAATTCCCACAGGCACCTTTATGGGATTTGCTGTATTAGCTCCAAGTAAACAGGGTTGATATAGTAGCTGCATGCAGGCATTTGGTAATTTAGGTAAGAGATATTTTCAATCAGTATATTATTGTTTTACACGGTCTAGTAATTATTTGAACTTGTCATCTTGTTCAGGTTCGTGCAAGTTAAAAAGAGCAGCTGTTGCTGTGAAATATCCTGTGATCTTATAGCATGCTATAACATTAGATAATTGTACATATCAGCATTTCAAAATTTAAATATAAGCAACAGTTGCTAGAAATTGCTGCACCTGGGAAGAGGAATCTTAAATGTAACTCTACAGTGAGAGAGGTATTGATGTGTTATTGTTTTTAGAATTTTTATTGCTGTTTAATGACCATCTTAGGATAGTTTTAATGATTCGGTTCTAAAGTCCATTTAAGACAATTTAAATAAATGTATCTTTTTGATGATTTACATTCTTGGGGGTGGACTGTACGTGCACAAGAAACATTGGTGCTATATTATGATTAATATCCCCTCTATTAGAGAAGTTCAAATGTTTTGCATTAGACACACTGATGGTATTCTTTTTAAACCTTGCAAATATTTATACAGCATTTTGGAAGAAACTCTTCTCATCAGCATGGCTTAAAGTTAACTTTATTTATAGGCTGCAATTTGTCCGGGCCAGGGACCTGCATTCCAAAATCAATAAAGCAAACCCTACAAGAGCCGTAGTGTGAGATTTACAAATTATATTTGTAAAACTTAACAAATAATATTTCAGTTATGTTTGGGTAGTATAAGCATTAAAAGGGGAGGGGAATCCAATTCTAATTTAATTGTATAGACATAAAAAGTAACAGTGGTTGTTCTAGAGAAACTTGGGTCAAAACTGTTCACAGTGTGGGTGAACGCAACTAGAAGTCTGGAGAGATTAATGCCTCTAAAATCTCCCTCACAGAAAGTAAATATATGAAATGGTTATGAATATGGTAATGTCTGAGACACTGTTTTAGAGTAGTTTTGAAATTGCATATCTTTTAGAAAGCCATAAACACATTCATAACACTTTAGAAAGCATTCATAATAATACACTGCATTACACAATATACTCCATGGTTATTAATCAGTATGCATTGTGAACTTAATGCACTATAAGAATGCAATGTTATATTATGTACTATATTGTATATAATGTAGGGTAAAACTCAAAACATTTTAGTATGACAACTAGTTTTCTTTGGGACATCAGGAACGGTGTGGCCTCACTTTAAGTCATACTGTGTCCTTAACTATACTGGCAAGGCTGCACCACCTTAACATAGAGCTGGATGTGGTTTCAGTGAGTTGGGAGAAGTTTAGGGGATGTATTTGCAGGAATTATCGTATTTGCAGGGATTCAAACCCATGACCTTCTGATCTCAGGACGAACACCCTATCCACTAGACCACCCCCAGCCGATTTATTATTTATTTTAAACCACCTGCAAAAGGGACACTACTATTACATATCAAATATATCACTAAAATTGAACAGTAACATGTTATACAGAATATATCACCCAGAGCTATAAAAATGCAGCAAATCTGTGATTTCTAATCCAGCCTAATATCATCTCAGTGCATTGGATTGCATGGATAAGGTGTGGTGGGAGCTGGGACAGGGAATTTAGGACTTCACTGGGCAACACTGCTGCACACCAAGACCAGACAAAATACAGAAATTCAGAAGCCAGTTGTTGGTGTACTTATCCAATAGAGTGTTGGGCCTCCTTTAGCCTTCAGAACACCATAAAAATCACTTGGGCATGGATTCTACAAGATGCCAGATGCATCTTGTGGGAATGTTGTAACATGCATAAATGATTGAGTTGTGCAGTTGCTGCAAATTAGGCTTGGGGATCAAGGCCTATTCAGGCCACTAAAGCAACAAAAGCTCATTGTTGCATTCCTGATACCCTTCAGTGACAATACATGCCCTGTGATATGGTTATCCTGCTGGAAGTGTCCAAATAAGCTAAAGCCAGGCATGAACTTGGTCTGCAGCCAAACTCTGATCCACTCTTGCCACTTGTCAGATTTCAGTGGGTGTTAGAGCCCTTATGAGTGAAGAGAACATTCTGCAGCTCATGTAGCTTACACCAAATTCTGATTTGGTGTAATCAAAATGGCCATGGTTTTGTCCCCTTTTGAAGATTTTGTTTTTTTACATTCGTTAACAGCCCAGTTTTGATGCCCCTGTGCCCTCTGGGCATGGAGCTTTCTTATACATTCTGGAGTTCATTCAAGACAACTATGAAATGCCACTCTGCTAAAATGCCATTCTGCAGACCAAAATTGAATTTGCACATTTTTGCAAATTTGCAAATGCTTGCACATTTTTGTTCTATTGATCCCTCTGATAACAAGATGCTTTTGTCTGATCACATTTACTGCTTTGATACTTTTCTTCTTAAGACCATTAAACAAACCCTTAAAAGCCAAGAATGAGAGATGTTTGGAAGATACGTTTCTACCTCCATATCCTTTTCACATTTGCACACACTTCTGGTTAACGTCCCACGACAGTTCGCTAGACGCCAGACTCTGTCCGCACTTATTAATGTTTACCCTCCTTTCCTCTGTTTTTCCCAAGTCTTTCTCTGCTCTGTGGTCTGTTGAAATGGTGCATGTCCAACTGGGGGTCTGTGCTACTTGCCCTCTAGTCCTACAACCAAGGTGTCACCTCTAGTGTTTCTGACCAACCTGCTATGCCTGAGAACAGACCTTCACATGCACACTCATGCTCTTGCAGTTATGAGGAAACTGAAAAGCCTGGTGATATAGTGAAATGCAGTTTTGATCTCCTAATAAATTATGCATTTCACTATGAGTAACAGTATTGGCCTGATAGCAGAAATCGGGTCCTGGAGTGGAAACAGGTATGGATGAACTGCGTTATGGTCATTTGACGGTTAGTGATGTATCTTTCTGTGAGGTGGTAGAGTGTTTGTGTCTACTTTTGCTAGTTCAGATTATGACCTATAAATGTGGTACAGTTCTATGAAAAGAAAATGTATGACCATGTATTTTCCAAAGAAAAAAATCAAATGGTTCCCTGAGCAGTTCTACAGAACAAAACCTCTTCTCTTCTAAGGAATTGTATCAACAATAAAAAACAAAGTTAAAATTGTCACGGTCCTCCTTCTCCAGACACGAAAAGCAAGCACACTGGCACCAGTCAGACTCAACGTGCAGCATTTGTCCCTTCCTTTATTCTTTAAAAATTGAAACAAAACAAAACTGACACGCAGGTCAGACACCAAAACTTCAATAGATCTTAGGAACAACACTAAGTAACACAGAGGATGCTATACGGACAGTGGACCGACAAACATGGTCCACCTAAACTGAGCTTAAATACTCCAACACAAAACCCCAAAACCAGTAACACAACACATGCTCTTAACTCAAATGAAAGACAGCTGAAACTAATAAAACTAATAAACCCACCACCTCTTCATAATAAAAGCCCCAAACATAATCACAAAGAAAAGGGTGGCCCCTAGTGGCCACCAACCATCAGCGTACCCAGACCTGACAAAAGTAAGTCCAATAAAATCTCAACGCAGAAAAATATCTTTATGAAATAGTTTCAAAGAAGTTTTAAAGAACCTTCATGGAGGCTTCCAAGTAACACAATTGCACAAACAGTAACAGTTTAATTCTAAGGGACCAAAAAAAAAAAAAGTGCAACAAAAATGTAGGATATCCTCTCTTTAATCTACTACCATTGGAGCTGGTCAGAGATGGTCAAACAAGGGAAACACACAATGAAATATTTCTGTAGCTAAATATTACAGTTTGATGTAAAGTCTTGTTTCGCCTCTTTTTCAGAGCTAAGAACTTTGGTAAGGAACAATTAGGCCCCAGGGCAGACTTTCACTTTTCCCTTTATTTGACTTATCAGTTTATTTCCTGTCAGACCATGGGAAACTCATGACCACAGTTCTGAATCATGAGAAATGGGATCGCCTTCAGCGTCATGGCACCAGAGTCACTCCCAGGAAGCGCACATCGTCTGCATTCTCCCAGAGATAAGCTGAGACCTTTTGGTGCCAACCCTTTGGTTTCATAGTTGTAGAGCAGTTTCTACTCTCTGGTTCTTGGGATCCCTGGACTGACCCCCTGTTGTAATTAACAGTGACTATACCACCCTACAGCAGACGAGCTATGAGAGCGTGGTTCCCTTTGTCCTTGGTCCCTCTCTGAAACCTCAGACAACCTACTGCGCTTTAGATAGGTCATTCATAACCTCCCCAGGGAGGCCTGTCATGAATAGGTGCTGAGTAATTCTGTGACCAGCGACGGGGAAAAAAGCCCATTGTCTGAAACAGTGTCACAACTTAGGAAAGACAGAATACTATCAGTGCACGCACGCATTCCTCTAATGATTTACACAAATGAGGCACAGCTAATGTGAAAATATTGAAACCCCCCAGGCCCCCCCAGTGGTGCATAATGTGCCAAAAGTCCTTTTCCTTGCCTTTTTAAAATATTCCTCAAAAAGAAACAAGAAATCCTATCCAAAGAATGATAATGCAATTATATTAAAAACGCATTCATGTAAAAAAAAACCCCAAAGATATTTTATGATTTTATCCACACTATATCTGTACATAATGTATTGTGGTTCATAATGTTTTTTCCATTTTTGCACATTTTGTCATTTCTTACCTTTGAAATGAAGTCTATTACCTATATAGGGTAGTGAAAAACCGCACTGGTGTGATGTATTTTTCAAGTGTAAACCCTAAATATGCCCCCAAATATGCTCCCAAAACACTTTAATTTAATTTAAAACTCATTAGACTTAAAGAAAATGTAAAGGAATACACGTATTTGTACTGTACAGCTTACACTGAACTCCTGCAGTATTAGATTGTAAAATACGGATGTTACCCCTGTATAGACTGGACTGTTATTCATGCGTTTTCTTTGGTATGTACGGTCGTTTTCTTTGGTATAAGCAGGTAAATACAGTAATAAATGAAATGAAATACAGCTGACATGGCGCACGAGGACGGACATCATAGTCAGCTATACTCAGAGGTGGGAGGTTTGAAAATCCGCGATGGACGGAAACCACGTCAAGACTCTCACTCCACTACACACTTTTAAGGCGACTCGCCCCTCTGCTCTCTGGCCCACATATTACAGAGGCAACTCAACCACAAAAATCGAATTTTTCAACAATCAACACTCAGCCACTGACCAACAGATAAAAAATCTGAATACACACGCAATACACTGGATATTAAAGAATGTTTTGGTGTTGGTATTTTGCAAAATCTGGTACGGGCTTGGACGAGAAGTGGCACCAAATTCCAGCTTCAAAACAAAAATAATAAATAAAATAATAATAATAAAACAACCGCAAAAATGTTAACATCACCCATAGCACTGTAGGACACTAATGGCCTCACCCGGTTCTCCCTCAAAGCTGCATGAGAGATATTAAAAGAAAAAGAAGGTTGAAGGGGTTACGGGGGGGTGGGGGGGTGGGGTGGGGGGGTAGACATTCCTGAAGGAGGCATGGTTGATCCAAGATACACTTGAAAATTTTGTTATATGATGAAAGTGTGTCTAGGCAGCGTATGGGTGGAGCTTTAGATGCACCACTAAAGGGAGGGCTGTTGTTTCAAATCAAGTATCTTCAGCTATCATCCTCCAAAAACGATGAGCTCACCAAAGAACAACTCTTCATTCATTAAAGGCATTTGGGAACATCTGACAGACAGTGTAGAAACATGTAATTATTTTAGGCTCTTGTACTTACTCTGCTAATCCAGATGAGCAGATATTCTAGCTCTAAGAAATATCTCTTGCATGGGTACAAGAGTGCAGGCCGAATTCACTTTAATCAACTGATCATGCATGAAGTTTGAGCTTCAGAATGAAATCTGAGGCATCTAAGGATCATTTGGGATTGTAACTAGACATTAGTAAATTATAGGAAGGGATCTGAAGACCACAGACTTTATTTTTCTTTAATTTTGTCAGTGGGAAACCCCGGACCACTGTCTCAGTCCAGCAGAAAGAGAGTGGGCGTCAGGATAATGGCCCCAGAATCGCTCCCTGTTGAGACACTGCTTTGGAACGGCATCAGAACGTTTAAAAATATGGTTTGTAATGAGCACGAACGAGTTCTTCAGTGTTGTGCGGAGCTAATTAACCTTCCGCTGGTTTTCAGAGAAAAGAAACTTCTTTTAAGTAAGAAGTTAAAGCGGAACCCGGCAGCACGCAGCGCCAGACTTCATAATGGTGCCACGGTTCCGGCACATTAATGCTGCGCTCCTATGAAGACAAATGTGTTTTAAAAACCCTTCAATAGAGTCTTTAAGAGATGACAATAAGTGATTTTGTTCTGATCAAACAGGACCTCAGAGCCCTGCAGGACAGAGAGAGATCCGGAGAGGAACCCAGGCTGCCTGGAGTAGTTCAGCATATTTGAGAGAACACGCCATGTGGCCCACTGCCAGAAACACACTAACAGACCGTACTGCGGCTTTCACCGCATCTACACCTTCTACAGACCAGACACATGAAATCACAGCAGCTCTCCCCGGGGTGCTGGACATTTTCACAGTAATGTAATAATTACAGGTAATTCCTCACAATGGATGATGGACTCATTTCTCTCTCTTTCCTCTCCCTCTCTCTCCTTCTCTCCCCTCTCTGTCTTTCACTCCTCTCTCTCATTCTCTCTTCTCCTTCTCTGTATCTTTCTCTCCTCTCTCCTTCTTTCTCTCTCTCCCCGTCTTTCTCTTTCTCTTTTTCCATCTCTCTCTCTCTCTCTTTCTCTCCTCTCTCCTTCTTTCTCTCTCACCCGCTCGCTCTCTCTCTCTCTCTCTCTCTCTCTCTCTCTCTCTCCCTCCCTCCCTCCCTCTCTTTTGACGGTTCCGCTTAAGAAGCCAATTAAAATCCTCTGTGGTAAAAGCGCCTTTTGTGTAGCCGGGGGTTTTAGTCTGAAGGATCACGGCAAACACAGAGTGACTAATTAAATTTCCCCACAAATTAACAGGGCTGAAACTTTATGGCGCTCTCCATGATTAGCGGATTTGATAGCAGTGATTCATTTCCCTCTTCAGTCTGTTCTCTCATTTATAACAAGGCCTGAAGATGCATCCTATTTCATTGTTAATGACACAATATTAATTGCAGAAGGCGCCTAACAGAGTAGAGACCTGTTTCTCTGTATCTTCCCAGCTATCGTATCTACCACCGCTTCAGCCAATCACATGCATTAGTCTCACTGTCCCCAAGCTTAAACATTTCATGTGTAACATACCAAAACAACTAGAGATGGGCCCGATCCGATACGATATTGGTAACTTGTGGCAACTTCAATCTGAGCGAGCCTTGTTTTGAATAAAAGGTCGATCGTTTGGAGTTTGGAAAAGTTGAAAAGCAAGACTTGCAATGTGTGTAAAGCCAGCGTGCCGAGGGGTGGAAGTACGGTTGCATCGTACAATACAACAAATTTAATCAAGCACCTGCAGAGATTTCATGACAAAGTGCACCAGGAGATGCTAGCAAACAGGGAAAAGACACCAGGCAGCAGACGCTTGTTGGTGTTTTCCAAAAACGCAACAAATGTACAGCAGACAACCCAAAAGCGAAAGGAATATCAGAGAAGACTCTTAGCTCTCCCTCAAGACCTCTTTGGGGTCCTTGCAGGGCAGTTTTGTGTGTTTTGTTGGCTGTATTTGCCCTCTCCCTTCTCTCTGTCTCCCAAAACACAACGAGGCTAAAGTTGGGCATCTCGTAACTCGGCCGATCCACCTTAAATACAGAAGTGGTGAGAGTGCACTCTGCCCATGTCATGTCTCTGAATTCACGTAATTTAAAATGTATTAGTTTTGTACTTTATACTGTTTACACAGATGTTGCTGCTAAAATGGACATAATACTTGAACTATTTAGACGACTGTCTCAAAACATGATGAGGCTAAAGGTGGGCATCTCGTAACTCGGCTGGTCCACCCTAAATACAGAAGTGGTGAGATTACACTCTGCCCTGTCGTGTCGTATTTTAAATGTATTAGTTTTGCACTTTTTTTGTTCTTCTAAGAAGTGGCTAGTAGTTCATTTATTCTGTGCTGTAACCTTACTAACAAACAGCACAATTTCAACAAAAATAATGCTAATATTAAAGTGAAAAAGATGTATTATATCGGAATCTGTATCGGTATCGGCAGCTGTGTATCGGAATCGGATCGGAACTGGAAAAACATGGATCGGCCCATCACTAAAAACAACCTATGGATATCAAACCCCTCTTACATACTATTTATTCTCCATAGGAATCCATTATATGATAAAGTTTATACAGCTTAATGTAACAAAATAATGACCTAGCATCACCAAATCAAGCTCACACATTACTGGTCATGTGTACTCTCTACTACCCAACCAATAAACCTGTAGCTTAAAAACAGAGCGATAATTTTACATTAAGCTATTTACACTCCATAGAAACCCATTAAAATGAAAAGCTCATGAGGTTTAATGTACCAAAAATAATAACTTGGAATCACCAAACCCCTCTCACACATTACCTGTAGTTTAATGTAACATTTTTTTAGGTTAAGCCATTTAGTCTCCATAGAAACCCATTATAAAAAGCTTAAGACAGCTTAATGTACTACAACCGCAGTTTTTGTCTTTAGATTATAGATCTGTTCTTTTTCAATAAGAGGGTGCTCATGACCTGTAATGTGTGAAAGAGGTGGCCCTTCTTAGGTTGTTTCACGTTTGGCCAGTTTGGAAGGGAACAGTATTCAGGGCCAGTAATATTTAAAGTTTAAAGTTTTGCTTTTGTTCAGGGTTTTGGAAGTCCCTCTATTGGACAGCACTGATTACGCTCAAAGCTTGCCCCTCAGACATGCTTTTGCATTACTTTACATTTTTCCAGCATGTTTTTTTCCTGTGTGGAACTCTGCCTTTCTTGCAGCAGCTCTGTTCTTTCCTCGTTCTTCTCTTGTCTCTTCGTCTTTGAAAAGCCTTTGCGCATTTACATGCCCTTGTTATTTTGCAGACAGCACTCAGTGTGATAGATGTGTCAGAGCGTGACGGTCACAGAAGTGCCTCGTTTGAGAACACATCCATTTGGTGCCCACCCTCCCTTATCCACACCTCCCCCACCCCCTCCAACTCCTCCAGACCAAAGAATTCCTCAAACTGGGGCATTAAGGAACACAGTCACCAACTCTCAAAAAGACTTGGACTTGGTCCCAGACAGCAAAGTGCTGCTGAAAATGAAAGTTTCAGATGTTATATAGTTTCAGCAGGGGGTCTGAAAGTAGCCATAACTGAAGAGACCTGAAGACCAAAACTGCCTGACAAAATAGGGGCATTATTTGAAGGCATATATGGACGGTCCTTCAGTTCATTCAAATAAAAACTAACTAGTTCATTAGTTTTTTGGGTTTTTTTTTTTTTCAACGTCCTTCTATCTGAACCTCCTTCAGTCTTCTTCTATCTGTCATACCACTGAACAATCACAGACATGTTACATTAAAAACCAGTTTTGAAGCTGAGAATAGATCTTACCACTCAAGCAACGCATCATGTGAAAAAAAATGAGGTGCAGGTATACAGTATATGGAAATTTTATTCAGACAATATTAACACAAAATGTAAACAAAACTTGTCTGCCTAAAATGCAACATTCAGAC
>JBBIGA010109356.1:0-10686 GCA_037576975.1 Alestes dentex | reverse complement strand
CCCCCCCAAATACCACCCCCTCCACCCCCCCCCCCCCCCCACCCCAGACATTCAACTCCACTTTAACCGTTTAATTGAATTAAAGCATGGCTAAATTACCTTGTATGTAATATTTCGTGACCGGCATTCAAATGAGAAAAAAAAAAGTGAATTTGCACTTCTGCAAAAAAAAAGTTGTTGTTTGGCTGTGTTTAATTTCATGAATGTAAAAGCATATTATTTTGTTAATTTAAAAAAATAATAAAAAAAAAAAAGAAGCATGAATAACAGAATAAACAAAAATCCAAAACCATTTATTAAACTTTTTTTTTTTAAATAAAGAAGATCCAAAATATCCAAAATACACTAAAGATTTTCTTAATTTTGTTTTTATTTTATTTTTTTTTTAGGTCCACTCACATACTAAGTACCAAACAACTTTACAACAAAACGAAATTTGATAGGGTGCCAAAACCTTTGCGCAACAGAGAATGTTTATTTTCATGTATAAAAATGTGTTCTAAACTAAAGAACTATCAAAGAACCATTGGAGGTCTCTGAAGATCTTAACACATTTTGATACATTCATGGTGTAAGTGTACTTTAAATTGAGTTACTTTAAAAACAGTGAAGTCTTTGGGACTCTGTGAAAAGTCTGATAATCCAGCCGTGGTTTGAAGTGTGTAGAGGGATGTAGAGCATTTACAGTTTGACACACTGCAGGAAAAATCACATTCATGTCTTGGTCTGTCGTGTCTCTTGCAGAAGTGCAGAAGCTGTCCAGCCTGGTGTTGCCCAGTGAGGTGATCATTGCTCAGAGCTCCATCCCCGGCGAGGGTCTGGGCATCTTCTCCAAAGCGTGGATTAAAGCAGGCACTGAGATGGGCCCCTTCACCGGCCGCCTCGTCTCCCCCGAACACGTCGACCTGTTGAAGAACAATAACCTCATGTGGGAGGTGAGAAAATATCTCCATAAAACCCCCTTTGGGATTGCATTAAAGTTTCAGAAAGATTTCTGATACTATAGGCATTTCAGAATCAGAAATCTTTATTGATCCTGGAGGAAATTTCGTATGTTTTGACTGCACATGCACACCGAGACACACAGACAAGAACAATATAAAATATAAAGGATCCAAACAAATCCAACGAAAAGACTACGCTATATGCACAATTACTACTACAGATAAGTAACTTACAGTTAAGTGAATTACTAGTAACACGAATAGTGGTTAGGAGTCTGTTATTGCTGTAACAGAGATCAGTAGTAGATCAGTTATAGTGATATTTCACTTGGTAAGACTACAGCACATAATAATATATCACACATAACAAAATTATGAAATTGTAATTTGAAATTGTACAACTGAGTAGCAGATTGTTGTGTGGATGTGTGACAGAGGGAGAAGTTATACAGTTATAGGAGTTTAATTCTACTGGACTCCTATAATAAATTACCATTATAATATAAAGGGAAACTGAGTTCTTTGGAGTGATGATGCAGAAGAACCAATTTTAGTTCCCTAAAGGACCGTTTAATGTAAGTTTTAATATAACAATGTTTTAAAGTTGAATGAAGGATTTGTCTAAACCAAGAACCACTGAAGAACCTTAATGTTTAAGTTTGTTCTATGATTTTCGAACAGATCAGATTTCTTTAAGACAAACCTACAGGAACATTAGATGGAGGCGAATTTAGAAAAACAGTAGAAAACAGGAGGCAATGTTTGAAAGGTCTTTTTTCATAGTTCAGTCCTAAGGGACCCCCGGACTGTCCACATGTTTGGCTTTTCCCCAGAACTTGACACACCTGAAATCAAATCAAGCGGTTAACAAGCATCTGGGACAGAACAAAACAAACAATGGATGTCTATGGAGTCACCTGCACTCCTACAAATAAAGGCTCCTGAATGTTTCTTGGCGTGAAGTACAGTTCAGCGTGAAAAACTACGCGGAACTGGTATTGAATTGTAGGTTTTTGGTCTTTAAAAAAGTTGGTCATACCAAAACAAATAGAATTCGGAGATGTTGGAACAGATTATGAGAGCAACCAAGAGCAACCAAACCAAACATAAGATGGATAGATAGATAGATAGATAGATAGATAGATAGATAGATAGATAGATAGATAGATAGATAGACAGATAGATAGATAGATTCTTATATTGGAGATAGATTGAAGATAGATTATTATATTGAAAAAAAACTGGCATTTTTTCTGAATTGTTGTTGTTGTGAATTGAACGACAAAACATTTTTTACAGTGTAGTTTGCTCCAGTATTTGACTGTAAGTGTGTGGACATTGTCCATAATGAGTACTGAACACAGTTGTCCTCCTCTGTTTGCTCTCCCAGGTGTTCAACGAGGACGGAACCGTCCGCTGCTTCATCGACGCCAGTCAGGAGGACCAGCGCAGCTGGATGACCTACATCAAATGTGCACGCAACGAGCAGGAGCAGAACCTGGAGGTGGTGCAAATCGGCAGCAGCATCTTCTACAAGGCCATGGAGGTCAGCTTCATTAATAATTATATGTGTTGCAAAAAAGCCACTTGGTTAGAAATGGCTACCATATTTAGTACTGTGCAAAAGTCCTGCGAAAATAATATTTGACTACTGCTTAGATGAGTAGTGAGTATTTTTCCACATGAATATTATTAAATATACTAAATAAAACAAAGAAGAATCCAAATAACAGTCAATAGTGATCTTATGTTCAGTATATCAATCTGTTCCTCATGGAAGTCCAGTATTACTAGTAGTTTCCCTCAGAAACCTGGCTTGACTCATTAAATTCATTAAATTAAATGATAACCTGCTGATGGAATTTCACAAATCCAAACAATGGCTGGAGGAACCGAGGAGAAATCTGGAACCGAACCTGTGTTCTCCTCACCAGCTCAAAAAATATCGACTACTTTTTAACAAGCAAATCTTGATATTCTTTCATGCCTTCTTATTTGTTTGCATTTATTCTAATGTTAACGTGTGTATTTGCTGGCTGAAAGTCCAGGTAAATGCTCAGATAAACGTTTTGAAACACTTTGCAAAGGATTCTAAGACTTTTGCACAGTACTGTACATAGTAGGTGTTTCCAGTAAACTGCACAATGAGTGAAGGTACAAGGTCTCAGTATGTGACCTCAGTGTAATCCAGTTAGAGTTTGAAATACAGTACTGTGCAAAACTCTTAGGCACCTGAGAATAATTATACTTAAAATCTGTTTTCTACTGGACAGTGGCGTTAAGTTGGTGTTAAAACACTAATATTACAATAAATGCTAATAACATGAATGCGGTAAACAATGGTTTTATGTATAGCAAAGTGTTCACTTAACCTTTGGCTCTATTTACTTCATTAGATTCACTTATGGAATTTTATAAATCCAAGCAGTGACTGAAGGCATCGAGCAGAAACCTGGGACCAAACCTGTGTTCTTTTAAACAACTTACAAAACATCGATTCATTTTTTGGAAAAAAGAAATATTGACACTTTTTACTGCTTTCCTGTTTGTCTGCATATATTCTAATGTTCACTTGTGTTTTTGTTGGCACTGCCGAAATGGATTTGCATAGGTGTCAAAGACGTTCGTACAGTACTGTATATTGGCAGCATCTTCTGTTTCATATTGAAAAACTGTCTTCAACCACTTTAGCAAGTGTGACCCTGTCCTGCTTGCTTCTGAAATATCTTTGGCAGCTTTGACGGCAGACAGACCTCTCTAAGCTGGACAAAGTATCTTCGTATAGTGTAACAGGAAAATATACCTTTTTACCCTCCTAAAAAGAATGGATTCTCTGGTGTGATGCCACTGAAGAACTTTTCTGTGGATTTATTAAATGAGATGCGTGAACGTGAAGATCCTTTTTCAGTTCTACATAACGTAGCGGTTCGTCATGAACTGAAGTTTTCTGTAAGCACTCGTCAACTGATGTTCAATTGTTTATTTATTTATTTATTTAGACGATCCCTCCTGACCAGGAGTTGCTGGTATGGTACGGAAATTCCCACAACACGTTCCTGGGTATTCCTGGAGTTCCCGGCACTGAAGATGAGCATCAGAAAAAGAATCGAAATGGTGAGTACTCTGCAGATGCTAATAGAAGCTAGTAGTCAACATTTGATGCTAATCAGTGACTACTGGGTTTATTCACTGTTAGCAGCTTTAGCTTTATTGACTAAACTGTTGCATTAACTGAGCTGATAACAGTGAAGGTCATTTGAGGAATTATACTCATTAGCCTTTTTCAAAACCTGCTTTAATTACATAATTACTCTGAGCTTTTGTGCTTTTGTTGACACTCTTATCTCAGAAATCTCAACACAAGCCTCTGGTGGTGATCTGTGGTATTGCACCGGTGGTCCCGGTGGTCCCTTGACTCAGATAAAATATATAATTAGACCCAGGCGATTTTGACCATGTTGATGTGTGTGAAGCGCAGAATAAAAATAATTTCCATTTGAACTCTTACAACTTATCAAACCTCAAAATATGGAAAAACGCAACATGATGTTGCCTGTCATGTATTTAGAGAATGTCTTCAAGGACACTTAATCATGGTACATTTTAATACACAATTTCCATTAATTTTCTGTGTTTAATATATTGGAAAAAATAAAACATAAAAAAAAGATAACTTTAGATAACTAAAAGTAACATTTGCAACGGCTATTCTTCAGGCTTTATATTTTTCACCAAAATTCAGCAAATAATCAAACAATTAAACAGTAGCTTCAAATGTGCAGAAGTATGTTTTCGGTGAACTAATTTAAGGTCACATATGTTATCGGAAAAAAAAAAACGTTTCTGAGACTTTCTCTCCACTACATTCCAGTGAAAATGTCCTCTTTTTATTTTATTTTTTTCGGCGAAATGTACATTTTCCATAATATACGAAAGAATATGATGCACAGCGAGTCAAATCAAGTACAGCACAACTTTCGCTAAACCCCTTCTGTTCAATCACTGCTGTGCAAAATTCTGCAGTAATGTTTTTATGCCAGGTAAGCAAAATAAAAAATAAACATTTCAGCATGTCATTATTAAGAGACGTTGAAGAATATTTATGAAATAAACATCTCGTTATTACCAGAAAGGTTCTCGTTATTATACGGTGTCATAAAAATGGCATGTCATAATTATGAAACAAAATGAAATAAATCTTGTCATTATCAGAAAGTGTCATTATTACAGGATGTGCCATAGAAAATGAGAAATCATGTCATAATTATGAAATAAACATCTTGTAATTATGACAAAGTATCTCATTATTATTAGTAATAATATTCAGAATAAAGATACCTTCTCATGATGATGGGACATAAGATGACGAGATACTTTTCATGATTTATTTCATAATTACTACATCATACTTCATAATATATCCACATGGTGAAGGTTTTTTTTATTTGCTTGGCAGCTATAATTCACCGTAACCTCAGACATTAGGATGGACAGTAAAATGTTACCCAATTCCTGAACTTAAAAAATTACGAAAAAGCTATATTTTTTTACTTAATTTAAAATCAAACACTTCTGTACTTTAACTCTAGTTCAGGATTCAAGATTCAATTATCTTTATTTGTCACATACATACAGTACTGTGCAAAAGTCTTAGTTCACCTGTGAAATAATATTTAACTGTTTTGATGAGCACTGAGTGTGTGAGGACAGTGAAGTAGAGAGGTAGGTGAGGTACAGTGAGGAAGAGAGTCAGGTGAGGTACAGTGAGGTAGAGAGTCAGGTGAGGTACAGTGAGGAAGAGAGTCAGGTGAGGTACAGTGAGGTAGAGAGTCAGGTGAGGTACAGTGAGGAAGAGAGTCAGGTGAGGTACAGTGAGGTAGAGAGTTCAGTTTGTGTTTTAATGAACAGTTAAGGTTGTGTGTCGTGTCCTGGTTGAGAGTCTGATGTTCTGAGGACAGAAGCCCCTCCTGAGTCTCTCGGTTTTGGGTGTAAAACCCCTGAATTTTCCTGATTTCAGCAGTTCAGACAGACAGTTACTGGGTGAGACAAGTCTCTGATAATCCTGTTTGCTCTGGTCCTGCATCTCTTGGTATAAACGTCCTGCAAAGACAGTAAAGCTGGTCTGGTGCAGTGTTTTGATCACCTCTGTAGTCCATTAGTGTCCCGTACAGAGCTGTTCCCAGACCAGGAGGTGACGTCCTGAGTCAGGACACTTTTCTACAGCACCAGTAAAAAGTCTTTAGGATCAATGGAGAGACTCGAAAGTTCCTTGGCTGTCTCAGTCTTTCATTGTAGTTTTATTAAATACCTTGAATACCTGGTTCAGCTCAGTTGATACTTAAATCACGTGTTGCTGATGAAGCTCCACAAATCCAAGCAAAGACCAGAGGCATCGAGCTGAAACCTAGAACCGAACCTTTGTTCTTCTGACCAGCTCACAGAACTTCAAATCCTTTTAACAAACAACACCTTTTAATATTATTTAATGTTTTCTTGTTTGTTTGCATATATTCTAATGTAAATTTTTTTAGTTGGCAGAAAGTCCCTCACTGCTCAGTTTTATGCGTGTGTTTATTTGATCATATATATATATATTATTCACACTGGACTCATCCAACCGTGTCTGTATGGACCTTGCTTTGTGCACTGGGACACAGTCCAGCTGGAATAGAAAAGGTTCTTCCCCAAACTGTGTCCACAAAGTTGGAAGCATGGCGTTATCCAAAATGTCTTGGTATATGTATATGTATATGTAGTGCAGGATGGTGAAATGTGCTAACTTTGTCCCTTTCTTCACAGATGACTCATGTGATGCCACCGCCTCTTCCTCCCCCTCCTCCTCTTCCTCTTCCTCCTCCTGCTCCTCCTCCGCAAGCAGCCGCATGCGCTGCGTCATCTGCCACCGCGGCTTTAACTCTCGCAGTAACCTGCGCTCGCACATGCGCATCCACACCCTGGACAAGCCGTTCGTGTGCCGCTTCTGCAACCGGCGCTTCAGCCAGTCGTCCACGCTGCGCAACCACGTGCGCCTGCACACGGGCGAGCGGCCCTACAAGTGCCACGTGTGCCAGAGCGCCTACTCACAGCTGGCCGGGCTGCGCGCGCACCAGAAGAGTGCGAGGCACCGTCCGCCTAACCCAGGGCCCAGCCAGGCCTCGCCGCCTAACCCTCCCCCACCCCCACACCCGCCCCGGCCCCTGACCTCCGTGGTCTCCGTGGCCCAGTCCGTCCCGCTGGTGCACCACATCGCCACCATGGTGCTCTGACGAGGGCCACCTGGTGGCGGGCTGCTCAGGCGAACTTTCTGCACTTTATTCCCTCACCAAAACGCGTGTGTTCACACACGCACCAGTAATCCGGTTTATTGTCCGAATTACACGCAACCGCTCAGAAGGTTTTTGCACACCACATTTCATAAACTGCATATTTTGGTTCTTGTTAAGCTTTGGAAAGTGAGTGACCAGTTGATAGGATGTGAGACATGCGCTGTTACATATTCCACCATCTTATAAAGGAAACTTGTTTTATTTGACATATTTCATTTAAAGTTGTTCACTAAACAACTTTCCAAAGCTTAACAAGAATAAAAAAAATATGCAGTTTATGAAATACATGAATAAGTGGTAAAAACCTGTGGTGTGCAAAAACTTTTGACGGCATGCATGGACTGAAATTCTGATTTGAAACACGTCACATTTTTCTAAACCATGTGAACACTTAGAATTGAGCAACATTCACACATGCCTCTAGATAAGACACAGATTCACTGTGTATTTGGTCACATTTTTATTTGTTCCTCTTTAATGGTAATTCTTCACTGCAATGAGTAACATGAGTTCTGAATGGGCCAATTTATTTTGCATACTGAGACAATGATAAACCAGTTGCTTCATGATTGCATGGTAGCTTAAAGGGCCCATATACTACATTTTTCATTTTAAGCCACTTTTTTATCCCTTATAATTAAACTGCCCATTTACATAGAGGGTTATGTACTTTTAATACTTATTGATGTAAATGACTTCTTTTCTGATTGGTTGCTTTGAATTGTGCCTCATTCAAAATGACTGATGTTTAGGGTTGCTGAATGGGAGAATGTATCTAAATGCATTGGTTTTTGTGACATCACAAAAACAATTAATTCAAATGGACTATTTTGACAGCTTAGTTTTCATACAAGGACTTTATGGGAGTGAATGCTACATTTTGCAACTTTAACAGTGTTTACACACGACATCAGAACACCATTTCAAAGAGTACAAAATTCTATCATATGGGCCCTTTAAGTGTAAAAATGTGAACTGCGAATGGACAGCACTGCGTTTTCTGAAAAAAACCTCACTGAATGCCTTAAAAGGGAGCTGGAATCAGTAAGAAATAATCTTACATCTCTTTTACATGTGGTCATAATTTCTTTTGAATTGGTCATACAGAAAATCTGTAATCTGAAAATCTGTTTTTCTTTCAAAACAAAATGTGAAGTGAAAATATTAACCAGTGAAAAAAGATCCATTTTAATACTTTCAGATATGAAGTAAGTTACAGACAAATGGCCCGGAAATCAATGTAAATAATGTGAATGTTTTGTGAATATGTATCTAGATTGTAATAAAAGATGTACATGCAAACAATCACAAACCTGTAAAAGCACCATGGAGATTATGCTCTGACCCTGGTTCAAGCAATCTTTACATTATCAGAGTGTGTCTGATGTAAATATGTTTGTATATTTTCTTTTTTGTTAATAAAAGTAATTGAGTCTATGTTCATTTGCGTTCAGTCCAATTATTTACAGTCCCAAGAAAATTCACTAATGTGTAATACGTTGTTTTCCTATATTTAGTTTGACCCTTTTTAATAACTTTACATGTATTTAGTATTAGCTCCACTAGTCGGCGACAAAAGCTTCGGTTTATGTCGAATAATGAGGCAATTACTGAGGTGCACTAAACGTACAAAAGATTATCTCAAAAAACATTATGGCACAATATAATATTGTACAACAACTACAACTACAACAACAACAGTAATTGTTGGTATTATTATTGTTGTTGCTGCTGTTAATAACAGCAGTAGTAGTAATTTATTTTGTTCTTTAGGCATTTTCCTCCAGATCAAAGTTTTATGACTGATTTAGTCTTGCATGAAATGTAATGGAGCAGCTAATGTCCCTCATTATTATTATTATGTTGTTGTTGTTGCTATTATTATTATTACTGCTGCTACTATGTTTGTGTGTATGTATGTATGTATGTGTGTAGCCCTTTAATGTTAAAGGAACACTTAATCTCCCTTTGAAAAGTTTTCCTGGATGTCAGTATCTGTTGAGCTCCTTCTCTCAAACCACACAGCTGATGAAATGCAGAGTCGCTTTCTTCTTGTTTGTAGTTTCAAATTCTTTTGTTTTTCTTTCAGTTTTATTAGCAGGTCGAATCTGCTTTGGCAGATTGTGCAGTTTTAGATCTGTTTGGAAAGCTGGAATAGGCTTTTTCCGTAAGGGGCTGGTGAGGAGCAGAAAAAAAAGTGCCTCAAACACTGCCAAAGATCAGTCCAGTAAGTTGTGGGAGTCACTATCAAGCATTATTTCAAGACAGGACGTCCTTTTCTTACATTGGAGAACAGAAGAGCTGCAAGTTTCACACAGGGTAAAATCTGCACACGTCACAACAAACTGCACATGATGCGTCTATGTCAAAACGTAACATGTTTAACATCTCTTTTTTGCTATTTTGCAATTATTTCATGGTTCTACATTGTTCTATGTACATTATTTCATGATCTTTGAATGCATCATTTTCTGTGATTCCTTACCTTTGTAGTAGAAATGCTAACAAAGAAGTTTTAACAATAAAATATCCTCAGATGAACCAGGGAATGATGCAGAATGATACCATCTAAATGTGTGAAGTAGAGGGTTAACTTACCGAGTGGGGAACTGTCCCATAAAGTTCAACTCACCATATTTTTCGTCGTCCTATTTCACAAATTTTAAACGAGCGAAATACATTTTAAATCTGGCAACCCAGAAGTGACATTTTCCACTCAGACAGATTAAAATCACACACAACTACGACTTTAATTAACATCGGTTAATGTTAGTATGAGCTCAGTCTTTTTTTTTTTTTTGTGGAGTTTGTGGCACTTTTCAGAAAGTAAATATGATTTCAGAGTAGGATTGCTTATGGGACACTGATTGGATCATTTTTTTCCGGAGTGTAATATCAATTACTGACCACTGGGCGGCAGCAGCGAGTAACCATTACACCTCAAGCTATGCTGATCTGAAATCAGGTTTGTTTTTCATATTAATCAACGCAATACAGATTATATCCCAGACAGGGGCTAGAAAACACTGGGGCTTCATTATTTGAAGGATTTTGCTATTTTAGATAAAATTATTTCAATAATATGAAATGGCAACAACCAACAAGATTATTTGTATATTCATCTTTATTATCTTTATATTATATAGTATAAATATGTAGAGTCACAGAGTCCTATTAGGTTTCAAATATTAAATATGTATTATGTATTTGTAGCTAAAAGCTGCTGGAGGTAACAAGCAAGAGCTTTAGTGCATGACCTTGCTGTGTTTGAAAGTTTAGTCATAAATAGTTTCAAACATTTATGGCTTTATCTTCTTGAACAATTTACATTCATATCAGAATCAGAATCAGAATCAGAATCAGAAAACTTTATTTATCCCAGAGGAAATTGTTTATGTGGTGACTGCCACATCACA